>CM060689.1:71349651-71612151 GCA_030686995.1 Artemisia argyi
AATCAAGTTCCAAAGTTTACACCAACAAAATTATTTGTACTAGTTTCAAAGAGGTGAATCAAAAATGTGCAAAGCCCGATGTTAGGTTGTAGTCACGACACCCATCCAAAACAAACACAATCAAATTTTTTCCCCAAAAAAGCATTTTGTTACCCCCTAACCATGATTGCTAAATGGCCAAGAGAAGTTGTCAAACCAAAATACACCACTATGGTTCAACCACAATGGATTTTTCTACCCAAAGCCAAACTACAAGCACCAAGCCATTTCCAAGTTCAAGACCACACAACCATTTATTAGTACTAGTTCGAATATTGTGAGTTGAGGCATTATCAGACAAGATAAGACGCCCAATGTGGGTCTCGACCCGCAGCTACACAAACCCAAATCAAGATTTTAACCAAATAAGCCAATAAGAAATATGTACGGTTATTAATAAGCACTTCATAGCCCAATACCTTAATCCAATTTTTAGTTTAGTTTCAGGTTAGCCACTCAAACATATAACATCAAGACTTAATAATCAGAAGCTAAATCGATCCATCATAGAAAACCAACGAGACAAAACAAATCAAAACTAATACATAGGCGAGATTTGTAGATTCGAATGATAGAAAAATAATAGACATAAACAAGAAGACATAGGATCCTTACAACAAACAGGAGGCCGATTACAAGAAGATCAAATATAGCTCAAGAATCATAATCCAAAACCGCCACAAGCAAATCCACACACCCTTCAAAATCCTCAGCCACTTATCTCTCAATATCAAACCAATATTTTGATGTGAAGCTTTTGGATGTGTGGAAAACCCTTGTGAGCCGATCGGTTTAAATAGTACAAATACAAGAGTGGTTTGATTCCACCTTTTCTTTTAGCTAGTTGATCTTGTAGCCAAAAAGGGGAAGAGCTTATTCACAACCTAGTCACCCCTTTGGGGCTTGTGTTTGACTTCGAGAATTTGGACAAAAGATAGTCCCGTGAGTGAAATAGACCACTACTTGAGTCCTTGTTGCCATCGAATCAGGCCAAGTCCGAATTTATTAGATGATAGGGATGGTGGCGAAGCTGTGGTTGCAGAGTAGAGAATGAAAAAGATGAAGCATGAAAGGGGTATAGTGAGGGATACAAGGGTAAAAAGAGGCTTGTGCAGTATCTTTTCCTTTTTCTGATTTTGTTTTTATTTTATCTTTTTTTTTTTTTTTTACTTAAATGTAATACTTTTTATTTGTGTAATTATTAGTAGAAGTAAATAAGTGTAGGTTAAATATAAGGTGAGGTATGAGGGTGTTTTTGACTTTGTAAAACTCGGGGTGAATTAAATGAACCTTGAGTTTAGATGAGTCCCGATATTTAATTATTAAGTCTATGTCATACTATCGTGGTGTCGGTACGCGTGTGTTTTAATAATAAAGGGGGTCGTGAGTTCGTCTTATGTTCGATTGGCAATATCAGTCGTGTCATTATCGTTTAAATGGAAACAGGAGTAAAATATGAGAGTGATTGTAAGTATTGAATATAACATTCATAATAAATTTTTCAGTCATACAGGAAATTAATAACTTGGAAAATTGCGGGTTCTTACAGTACCTACCCCTAATTCTGAATTCCGTCCCGGAATTCTTAATCCGTGGTAGTCATTGGGGTTGTCTCGGTGAATAGGTGTGGATATTTAGCACGAATTCGGTCTTCACGTTCCCATGTGTACTATGATCCTCTATTAGAGTTCCATCGAACCTTGACGATAGGAATGCGGCTTTGTTTCAAACGCTTGACATCATGGTCTATGATTTTGGTTGGTTCTTCAACAAAGTTGAGTTTGTCGTCGAATTGAATTTCCTCTAAAGGAATGACGAGTGATTCATCAGATAGGCAGATCTTAAATGGACCGGTGTACCTTGGGTTTATTTCCCTATTTTCCTAAATCGTATCACGCCTTTCCAAGGCGAGAACTTTAACATAGCTCTATTTCCAACTTGAAATTTCAAGGGATCTAAGGGCAGAATCGGATGCCAATGATTAGGAACGTTTAGAAGTTATTATCAGATAATGCTCGTGATTCTAAGTGCTGAACTCATTAAGGCAGAACTATGGTATTAGTGGTCCGACTCAAGTGGGTGCTATGTCGAGAGATGTCTTGATATAGATGGAAGCTAAAGGTCTTACAATCTGATGCGACCTCTTATTGTCCCAATGTAAAAGTGATATTATGTCCTAAAATGATAAAGTTATCTAAAATTTCCGAAAGAGTAGGCTGTCTCTTGAGTAATTGATTACTTAATTCAACGTGTTTCTATCAGTGTGAGGATCTTTTCTTACAAGATGAGTGGGAAGGTTGTACTTCGAAGGAAAAGTGTCAAGGTATGGCCTATCGCCATTGTCAATATTTAGCATGTCAGGTGGTATATGAGTGTAGCGGTTGTCTCCGAGATTTGTTCCTAGAATTTGTCCGGGAATTCTGTGTTTTCCTGCTTAGAGGTATATAAAAAAAAATATTTGTTTGAAATTTTTATTTGGGTAAGCGTTCACACGAATTTGACCGACTCATTAATTCATAATACACAAATTTCTCTGTCTGGGGTTAATAGTCGTGTTTAATGATACAACCTTGAAAATTTTAAATTTTAGTAGAACGAATTTTTAAATGTGGTGTAAACAAGACAATTTCACAAAAATCAACATTTAGAGGTTTCTTAATATACGAAAGTTTGGTAATGTTTGACTAATTTTTTTTTTTACCCGTTAAAATAAGTATTTTAGGAAAATATCACTACGAGTTTTAGGAAAAGTTACTGGAGATATAGTTGGGTACCTATAAATTTTTAAAGATTTCAGGGCATAGCCTAGTTTCCAGTGATTGGTAGTGTTTGGTGGCTAAATGTCGGGTGAAGTATATAGGTATGGTACTTAATTCACTTGCGCAGTATTGGGATATATCATTACTTATATTGTCGTGCTAGTGGTCTGAAATGAATGTATGATTTGGATATTATGTCATGAGATGTTACAAGTGAAGATTTGTGTATCAATGGTCATTCGGTATGTTGAGACTTCTTGGCATCTTGGTGTGGGAGGGAGGTCATGTCAAAATGGATTTTTTTGGGCCGAATAATCTAGAAGTCCTAGAGGATAAAATGTGGTATGTGTGGTTGTATATTGATGGTATTATCCAAGGTATTCATTACTTAAGAGGGAGATCCAACTATATGGTGTGGAGAAGGTGAATCGTACGTTGACAGAACAGTGTCAAGTCATGGTATCTTGTCATTCCTAGTCGCGGACATAGATGTTTGATTTACCTCTAAGGTTTGGCTTAGTGAACAACGATGTTTTGGGTCATTCTTACTAGTGAAAGATCAGGCTAACACCCTCAAATAACTAGTGAAAGATTTGGCAATTGTTCGAAAAATAGCGGCTCATATTACTCCGTAAGGTCTTAAGACTTTTGCTAGGTTATATATCAGCCTATGGTATGTTCCTAACCCTTGTCAGAAGTTCTATTGGCCCCTTCATTCTTGGCTTCCATCAAGGGGTCCTCCTTGTATTGTTAAGATCTTAATACCCTATGGTACGCGGATGTGTTTCTCATCGTAGATGATTCTGGTATTTCACCAACCAAACCAAAAAAAAAATTGTCTAAGCCTCGAGTTCTATGGACACTAGGTCGATGTCTTATGGAAATCCAATAGGTTTAGGGTGCAACCCCGAGAGATGACGCCGGTTCCTATTAACAGTCAGATGGGTAGTTCGGGGCACACTTAATACTAATTGCGGAGGGTAAAGTCTTAAAGGATGGTGTTGATTGCTACTAGCAATCAGTTGGTTGCCCAGTAGTTACTTTGTGTTCAACGCAGAAGGTACGGTTTCTATTTAGGGACTGAATGTGATCGTCATCACGATTGACACCAATTAAAGTGAAGGTATGTATTAGTGACTCTTTGGGTTTTGAGTTATTTGGTAGTTATCGAGTTTGGAGGTTGTCTGTCTGGTGGTAGGATTTTTCAAAATCGGGGGATGTGAAATAAAGAGAGATGTCATAAGGTTAAGTTTCGTACGAAATCTTATGTTCATGATCGTAGGCAATCCCATTGATTGTGGCTACGTTCGTTGGTAGGTCGTTTCCATGATGACTAATGATGCAACTGGTCATTGAGGTTTAGAACGTGCGGTGAGACTAGACTGATTTCATGTGATAAGGTGGCATTGAAGTCTATTTGGTTCTTCTTAGTACAGATGCCCATGACATGCACAACTTTTGTGTTTTCTCAAAAATGGAAATAGAAGGTTTGATTTTTCATTAAAAAAAATCGATAACTATTCCTAGCATAGCATAGTCATACCTGAATTATACATAGGTGATCAGGCTTTGTATAATTAAGGTTCAACGATGCAATGTTGGGTTTAGTTTAAAAGAAAGTAACGGTTGTTCATGAAGTGGTAGCTTAAAATACTTTTTCAAAAAGGAATTAATTCATAAGGTGATTGCAAAAATAGCTTATAAAATGATGTGTAGGATAGTTTATAGAGCAATAGGGAATCAATTTATTAATTGCAAGATTGTAACAAGGTTGTGGTTTGGTTTGTGATATAGTAGTAAGGTAGCTCGTGATATGGCAGTAAAATGGTTGGTAAAGAACTATGAAATACTTTATAGGGAAATGAATATGCAATTTATTGTTTGACCAGACAATGGCTGTAGTAGTTCACAAGGGAGCAAAGTAGTTTTTAAAATGATAGTGAAAATTTTAGGGTAATCGTAACATAGTTTACAAAATTCCAACGAAACCATTTGTTTGTTTACGAAATAGTATTAAAGTAGCGAAACACTTGATAAAATAGTTTGTAAAATAATTTGTGAAATAGCTTATAAAACAACAGGGATGATAATTCATTATTCATAAAGCGGTAGTAAGATCGAAATTTATGATTTTATGGTAGTAAAACAGTTCGTAGAATGACGGAAAAATTGGTTTGTAATGCCTTTGTGATATAGTTTGTAGAGCTAGCAATGCAATTTATTGTTTTTATAAATCGGTGGTCAATGTGGTGCTCAGAGGAGCAAAATAATTTATAAATCAATAGTAAAACTTGTAGAGCATTTGTAACATGGTTTACAGGGTATTAGTAAAAGCATTTGTTGGTTTATAATAGTAGTAGAGTAGAAAATTTTGAAAGATTCGTAAAATAGGTTGTATGTTGATAACGACATCGTTTACTATTTTTATAAGAGGGTAGCAAGGTAGGAAACCAGTCGATGATACGAGTACGAATGGTCAAAAATATATAATAATAATAATAATAATAATAATAATAATAATAATAATAATAATAATAATAATATAAATAAATTGAAATAAAATAAAATAAGATTGGAAACAAAGTGGTTTATTAGGTGGTAAAGTAATTTATAAGAGAGTGATGAAATGATTTAGGGGGTAGTGAGAACAGTGTATAAAGTTCCAGCGAAATGGTTTATATGAGTCTAACAAAACACTTCATAAGTTGATAGTAAGTCTGGTTATTAGTTTATAAGATTTTGGTAAGGTATTTCTCAAGAGGATAGTAAATCTGTTTGTAACATAGTGAATGTTAGTGAACAGTTTTGTTGATAGTAGTAAGGTACCAAATCGGTTTATTACATAGTAATAGTTCGTAAAATAGTTTGTAAGATAAGTGGTAAAATATAAAGTGCAAAGGGCGACAGTTGACACATGAGGTTGCAGATAGTTGTCAGCAAATGAGCGTATAACTCGAGATAAACGTACATCAATTCTATATAATATGGCGAGATTCAAAGGAAAGTAGTCACTAAAATGAAAGAAGAGTGAGACATAGTAAGGATGTTCCTATTAATAGACGTATGCAATACTACGAGGTTAGCTCAACCATGATAAGATTGAAATAAATCGCGACAACCATAATATAGTCACAACATGAGTAGATACAATCACCACACATGTGAATACATGACGGAAAATTTTCGCTCTTATAGGTAAACATCGATATATAGCATAATCAATCCACATGTCCAAATGATAACTTGTCTCAATTTGTTATACAACAAAAAGGTACTACAAGTGTCACTAATTTGGCCACACATCCCGTGGCTAGGATAGAAACTACTAATGATAATAGTGTAGTCGAAGAACTGCCTAGTGCTCTTCTAGGTGGATCCTCAGTGGTGGCATGATGTGGTGGTCATGATGGTTGTGGCACTATCCCTAATGTGTCTTCCAAGTCTTCGTAGGTATGCATGCCAAGAGTCCATAATGGTGGTTGCAGATGAGTGGGCGCACTAGGCGGCTCATGGTGTGTACCATCTTGGGTCCAGTGGGGTGGTATCGGAAAATGCAATGGGGTGGGATACTCATCCCGGATCTGATAAGCATGGCGGGTATAATAGGTGGTGTGAACAATGTAGGTACAGTGGTGTGTCGTGAAGGGGTAACTTCACCTTCCTCGAAGGGCTTAGTTTCCCCGGATGCCACTGCCGGTGTGGTGGGGGCAGGAATCACTGGTGGTGTCAGTACGACAGTCAAAGACATGGCGTCCGTGATGTCCGAATCTGATGATACGGTAATGGGGTGCGAAGCCGAAGACATGGTACTGTAATAACCCAATAATAATTAATATAAATTAGTTAATTCGAAATATCTACTAGTCATGATGTCTAAAAGTTATGCATCATCTGCCAAGCAAATCTCAATGCATGATGTTCGATAAAGTGTTGGCACGGAGGGCACAGGGTAGTAAGGTGTAAAAAATTCATTTTGAGAATGCGGTTATAGTCCAGTGTTTTGTAAAAATCACTTGGTTCTCTATAACCATGGCTCTGATGCCAATCTGTAACACCCTCAAAATTTGTAGTGAAGCAGCGGAAGTCTAGCTGGGGTATTACATTTTGGATCATCGTCATAATCAAAGAAAACGACTCAAAGGAGACGTTTTGGGAAAATTCGTTATCATTCATTCAAGATAAAATTTAGAGTTTGCAACAATGGTTCCACAATGTTTAGAAATACATAGAGAAAAGTTGAAATTTAAAACGAATGATAACAGTTTTGGACGTCGTCCAAAGATAAAGGGAGCCCTAGCCCACTCCGTGCCCAATATGCTTCTTAGATACCTGAGATAAAACATGCTAAAAAGGTCAACACAAAAGTTGAGTGAATCCATAGTGTTTAGTTAGTAGTAGTTTGAACACAAGTTAAATAGTAGTAAAATAATAGCCTCATATTGTAATATATATTGCCCTAAGCCTCATGACACGCAAAACCTTAACATAGGGTGATATCATAAATAATATAAATAGCCTACATCATGAAATGATGTAAGTGATAGTGCCCTCGTCGTAGGAGTTTGCCAACTTCCTATTTATTTTCAAATAAAGTGCATTTGGTAACCATTTCAGGCTAACTTCAAATGGGGCGTCAACTGCCAATAGATCTATTCACTAAATTCGCGTTCACTCGCAAGTGATCAATGGTTCATGATATGAGGGACTTTTGGAAAAGGTGTTAACTTAGGCAATAACAATCAGGATAGCATACAGAAAATACTTGCGTTCAATTTTATAGCATGTATCTCCCCACGGGATTTGAAAACATAGTAAAAGTGGGACTATGAACTCACCTCAGCAATAGTAGCAGAAATGCAATAGAGTCAAATGGTAGGTGGTAGCTCCGACGCGTGACCTAGATTAGTATGGCATAATTTAGTTCGCAGTTCTAGTTCAAGACTCGTAAAAAGGTTTCAAAAACGTTTTTGTTATAGTTGCTTGTGTGGCAGCCTTTAGGTTTAGAAATAGTTTGGTAGATATCGACTCGCGGAAGTGCTATTAGTGTATATATATATATATATATATATATATATATATATATATATATATATATATATATATAATGTGACAGAAGTATCAAAGATGAGTAAGTCGCTTGGTTTTGTAGTAACCGAAGGGTGAAGTACGGAAGGTATCTCACATAAATAGCAACGAGTTTGAGGTCATAAGAATGTTGTTTCGAAAGTATATATGTTTATGTATTATCATACATTTGTTAATAATAAAAGTATATAAAAGTTTATTTGCTAAATAGTTTTATGAAAAGATCTTATATTAAAATGACCCTTATAAATTATAAATGTAGGAATTCTAGAAATTGGGCCTGACCCGTGTATTTATACTTGGCGACTAAGTGTCACGATATTTAAATAACCGTTGTAATATTATTTTTAGAATCAAAATAGGTTTCGTCTAATATAATTATATCATTATAAAAAGTATGGACTAGTGATTCAAAAATTTAAGTTTCAATTATAGTCTATAATGCGTTTATAAAATATGTTTAGTAAATTGGGGTATGTCGTGAAATAATGTCGGAAGTAAATGAGTTAGGAACGAGTCAGTGAAATATGCTAAAGTGAATATGCCACTTAGTTCGGTATCCAATCTCTCAAAATCTATGTAGTTATCTCGGTCAAAAATCTCGTATCGTTCAAGGTCCGAGATTTGAAATATTGGTTATCACGGTGAGATGTCGGTGAGATATCGGTTTTTATATTTTTAATAAGTATTTATATATTTTATATACCTACTTATAGGTGTTTATTAATTTTATTATTAAATTTTATATTTTTAATATATATTTTATACAAATGTTGCAAAATTTATATTATGTATGTATTTAATTGTATGTTTGAGTCCACTTAAATATTTTTGAGTCCAATTGAATAATTTAAGTTGGGTCATTCATGTAACTTATTAATTGGGCCCAAGAAAAAAGCAAAATGCCAGCTCAACTAACCCTAATAAATACACACACCTCCATCTTTTAAATTTGAATTTCTTCATCTCACAAATCAAACACTTTCCTCCTTATTACTCCCAAAAAATGCAGACTTATCTCTAAAATGCAGGCCACAAACATTGTATCTTATATTACTCCTCAAAGCTTCACCGGAAAACACCGTCACCATGAAAATCACAATATCAGAAACGGAAAAGTCAAACGCGGCATGCCCAGAAATCTCGGAAAATTCTCGGAAATCTCGCCGATTTCAAAATATCGTCAAAATCTCGGCCAATCTCGCCGAGAATATCAGCTCCGAGATTTGGGGCCGAGATTTTGAAACGAGATTATTTCTAGGGCCGAGATTCGAGACATCGGCGAGATCTCGCCGAGATTAACTACATAGCTCAAAATTGAAGTATACTTTTTATTTACTAATACAATGTACATGTGCTATTTAAAAAAACTAAAACAAGTTATGTATCTATTTATATCAAAGTGAACTGGGCTTTAGCCCAGTGATGAAAAACAAACACACCCGGTTGGGCCTTACTGGCTTGGCTCAGCAACACACACAAGCTCAATCTCATTTTCATAATCAGTTTGTCATCCTTTCTTTTAAACTCATTTCGACATAAAAGTGAGTAAACCAAGTGCAGCTATATTGAACTCGAGTGAACAAGTCATGGGAAACCCGAATATACTCAGACCTTGTGACACGACTCAAACCAAACGCATTGAGGTCCTTTAACCGAGCAAGATAAACAAAATTAGCGACAACACGATTTCAAACACAACACAAGTCCATCTCCAAACTTTTAAGTAATCCCATAATAAAAATCATTTTTCTTTTTGTGTTTACAGTAGTGTTTCAACAGCGGCAAAAGAATTGAAAACCAATTGTAACTCAATTTCAAAACTCAAAATCAAGTTCCAAAGTTTATACCAAAAAAATTATTTGTACTAGTTTCAAAGAGGTGAATCAAAAATGTGCAAAGCCCGCTGTTGGGTTGTAGTCTCGACACCCATCCAAAACAAACACAGTCAAATTTTTACCCCAAAAAATTATTTTGTTACCCCTAACCAAGATTGCTAAATGGCCAAGAGAAGTTGTCAAACCAAAATACACCACTGTGGTTCAACCACAGTAGATTTTTCTACCCAAAACCAAACTGCAAGCACCAAGCCATTTCCAAGTTCAAGACCACACAACCATTTATTAGTATTAGTTCGAATATTGTGAGTTGAGGCATTATCAGACAAGATAAGACGCCCAATGTGGGTCTCGACCCACAGCTACATAAACCTAAATCAAGATTTTAACCAAATAAGCCAATAAGAAATATGTACGGTTATTAATAAGCACTTCATAAGCCAATACCTTCATCCAATTTTTAGTTTAGTTTCAGGTTAGCCACTCAAACATATAACATCAAGACTTAATAATCAAAAGCTAAATCGATCCATCATAGAAAACCAACGAGACAAAACAAATCAAAACTAATACATAGGCGAGATTTGTAGATTCGAATGATTGAAAAATAATAGACATAAACAAGAAGATATAGGATCCTTACAACAAACAGGAGGTCGATTACAAGAAGATCAAATATAGCTCAAGAATCCGAATCCGAAACCGACACAAGCAAATCCATACACCCTTCGAAATCCTCAGCCACTTATCTCTCAATATCAAACCAATATTTTGATGTGAAGCTTTTGGATGTGTGGAAAACCCTTGTGAGCCGATCGGTTTAAATAGTACAAATACAAGAGTGGTTTGATTCTACCTTTTCTTTTAGCTAGTTGATCTTGTAGCCAAAAAGGGGAAGAGCTTATTCACAGCCTAGTCACCCCTTTGGGGCTTGTGTTTGACTTCGAGAATTTGGACAAAAGGCAGTCCCGTGAGTGAAAGAGACCACTACTTGAGTCCTTGTTTCCATCGAATCAGGCCAAGTCCGAATTTATTAGATGATAGGGATGGTGGCGAAGCTGTGGTTGCAGAGCAGAGAATGAAAAAGATGAAGCATGAAAGGGGTATGGTGAGGGATACGAGGGTAAAAAGAGGCGTGGGTGCAGTATCTTTTCCTTTTTCTGATTTTGTTTTTATTCTATCTCTCTCTCTTTTTTTTTTTTTTTTACTTAAATCTAATACTTTTATTTGTGTAATTATTAGTAGAAGTAAATAAGTGTAGGTGAAATAAAAGGTGAGGTATGAGGGTGTTTTTGACTTTGTAAAACTCGGGGTGAATTAAACGAACCTTGAGTTTAGATGAGTCCCGATATTTAATTATTAAGTCTATGCCATACTATCGCGGTGTCGGTATGCGTGTGTTTTAATAATAAAGGGGGTCGTGAGTTCGTCTTATGCTCGATTGGCAATATCAGTCGTGTCATTATCGTTTAAATGGAAACAGTAGTAAAATATGAGAGTGATTGTAAGTATTGAATATAACATTCATTATAAATTTTTCAGTCATACAGGAAATTAATAACTTGGAAAATTGCGGGTTCTTACATACGCCATATATGAAACCTTGGTCAACGAGACGATCTGACTTGTTTTACTCCAGATACGTCGTATTGCATTCCATATATGCGGCATATTAATCTCAAGACTTCACCAAATAATCCAAGATTCTGAAGGACAATGCACCATATGAAGATTGAAGCTACACCGCATCTTATGACGGTGTACAAATATTCCAGAATATAATAATCTTGGACCACACGCGAAGTTACCTAAATACGGCGCATCAACTTAACGGATATGCCGTATTGATCGTGTCATCAGAAAGTATAAATCCCCAATTCGACAGCCACATTAGACATACATACACCAAGGGAAAAAATAGACGAATTCATAGTAGTAAGAAGCTCCTACTAGTATTTTAATTCATATGAAAACTCGTTTACTTGTATTAGCAATATTTTAATCGTTGAGGTAGCGTCTTTTTCACTATTTGATCGGACTTAATTGTTTCTAGCTTTTATAAGGAGTATTTGATGTTTATTTGGTTTCCTAATGCATGTCCTTTGATTACATATTGAGTTTATCGCGCCTTGTCAACGTAGGCTCGCATAATTACTTCATTAACATCGTTTGCATAGTTAATTTAAGCATGTAAAAGGGATAAATAATACATAAACTTAGTAATCATTAGGTGTTTATACGATTGTGTTAAGAATTCCACTGAGAGAGAATAGATTTTAGCACTCATTTTATACAACTAAGCAATTAAACGCGTGACAAGTTTTCCTACTATCGTCCAGGCCTCTTATTTGTATCTGTTTTCTATCTATGTATGTGTGTGTCATTTGTTGCCTTATTTTATTTACTTTTAACTTAATCTACACAATCGTGCTAATCTCTCAGGCTGAAACCCCCCCCCCTTGCGTTAGATTAGGTAATTAGAACTAACTTAAGATTAAATATTGATAGATATCTAGGTGTTAATATTCCGCTCTTAGTGTTCGACATTCTACTTACCAATTAGCTACATTGATCGGGTACACTGGTCGTTAGTGTATGTTATAGGATAAGACGGCTAAATATAAATTTAAAACTTGATAATATAATCTATTCTACAACGATATACGCACGCATCAATAACGGCCACATGACACGATGCAAGTAGTTTTTCCTTATTTGGTTGCCAACGTAACGTAGTATCGGTCACGTCAGGATTTTTTTTCTTTCACTTGGTTCGGGATCTTGGATTTTTTTGCCTTTCGTTTACCACGAATTTTGGGCTTTTGTGGAGGCGTATGTGCTTCGGATACTTTATTTGTTTCGATTTATGTACGTGATGATTGGGATGGCGGTAGTGATTGTTGTTCGAATTGTAGATTTTGGAAATTCATGTTTAGCATTTGTTGGTTTCATTGCCATATTAGAAATTGTTGATGTTGTTGGTAAAGTTCCTCGGCTGACAAGCCGAGTGGGTTAGGCAAAGGGATATTGGTTGAACAAGACCCCGCGTTCGGGTTTTTTCACCCCATGAGGTTCAAGAAACTCTCGTTATTGTTAAATCCCGACATTTTTTTAGCAAATGAAAGTATATGTATATCAGTTTGAGTTGTGAAAGTTTGAAAAACAGTTGTGTAAAATTATGGGTATTTATAGTGGTTTATTAAAGGTTTTGATTTTTTTTCTTTAACAATCTGCCCGTTATGCAACGTTAAAGGGGCGAAAGTGTAATTTTTTTTTTTGAAATTCAAACGTGCTAGCCATTGAAGGGGTGGATATGTAACTTTTTTTTTTTCGTTTTTTTGTTTTTAAATCCAAACTGCTTGTAATGTTGCGTTGCCATGGCAACGCCTGCCTCAACACCGAGCAACGGTATAATAACGCGGAGATAACGCCGATCACGTGTGCACCCATCAAATGTTATGCATATGTCAGTGCCACATGGTTTTTTATTATTAATACATTAGCACAGTAACATAGCAAGCATTGGCAACTATAAACAAACCAAGATGCTTTTATGTTTTTTAACTTGGTGGATCGACTCATCAGTTATTTTTTGCAATTACAACAAGAATTTATTACTCTATGATATAACGTCTATAAATTTTTGCACTTGAGTTACGCTTTGAGGTTTAAAAAAAATAAATAATAATAATAATAATTTCTTGTAATCCTATGATTTTGTTTCTAATAATAGTGATGCTTTTTTATAATAATAATAATAATAATAATAATAATAATAATAATAATAATAATAATAATAATAATAATAACGAGGCATTCAGAACCCGTGCTAAGCACAAAGTTTGTATCTAAGTGTTCATCGCATAATGTTTGTGTAAATTGTCGAATATACAACAATCTATAACTAAGGTTGCCGCGGGAGATATTTGTTCATTTGTTGAATATTCAACAATCTATAACTAAGGAGTATTCATAACCGAACCACTATTAATACTTTTGTCTCGGTTTGATCTTTTCATACTCTTATTATTACCTTGCATCTTATTTACTATTCTGTTTGTGTTGTTACTTGGATCGGGACTTAAGTAACTTTTAAATTATGTTTGGTTTCTTATTTGCATTGGGCTTCTAGAGTATGTTTTATTTGTGTGTAGCCCTGTCGGATTAGTTTGATTTATTTTATCTGTTTTGATATGACTTTTTTGCATGGGCTCAATGATAATAATGAGTTCCTGTTCATGGCCCGTGCGATGCACCGGTTATTTTTGAATAAACTATTGAACTGTTGGTTATGTCTAAAACTAAAATTTTTATTTGTTATTATGATATACAAATGGCTCAAACCAAAATTATATACTGTTTCATTTATATTCATTATTCAAGTTGATATTTTTAATATGCCGTATTTTGTTATTTTAGCAAACTGTTTTAATTTTACTGTTCAAATTAGATGTACTAAAACTCACCGATACAAAATAGCTTTATTTTACCTTTATTAGTGACATTGTTCCTACATTACATGTAGCGTACCAACGTTGTTATTCATGCAAGTGATGCAAGCATATTATTACATAGTTCACTACTAATCTTTGTTTGGTTGCTCATCATAGTTACGCATTACCAAATGTAATCTTTTATTAGCTTTCCGATGATGCAATACTTCATATTATTCTATGGTGTCAAAAGTTGTAGCAATTCCTTGTCAATACCGAGTATATGTAAAAGTTAATATAATCATGTATGTGTAATAATGCAACATAAACTGTATAAAAATCGTTACAAACCTTTTTGACTTATTCATTTTTCAGTACAACTAATTGCATTGAAAATTAACATTGAAGTCTAACTCATATTAATAAATTTGATCAATAAACTTGATTCCAAATAGTTAACTAAATGAATATTAATTAACACACTATTAATAATTCCTAAACTTTTGGACACTCGTGTTGCCTCCTGACCTGTGCGATGCAACATCACTTCAAATAAAGAGATTAAAATTAATTTTCTTTGAAAATGTTATACCATTCATATTATATGCCAAATGAAAAGGATGTAGTAAAATGTCCTTGGACTTCATCTTTATGGGAGACATTTACTAATTCCGACCCGTGCGATGCACTCAGGCTCATTCTAATTGTTCATAACGTATTGCTGAGCACTAATTTTCGTTATTTTCCAGTCCCACTCTCTTTTTAATACTTACTGTTATAATAAATATCTCATCAGACACATTATTCATTATTCATCTAACTTATATATGTAAGCATCTTTTTATTATTATCTTTCACATACTTCATTACTTTTTTTTGGTAGCTGATGTCCCTTTCAGATTAGGTTTTTTCTGTGCCCTAATTTTGTTTCTTGTTTATATGTATGCAGTTGTTTAGGGGTGTTTGATTAACCTTAGGGGATTCTTGTTTAAGCTTATGTGTGGCTTGTGATATTATTTGTTTCTCAAGCTCCAACACTTTTTTATTCACTATTTATGTAGTAGCGAGTCATTCAGACCCGTGCGATGCACAATTGTTTGATCTAATTGCTCATACTTGTTGAAAAACTTTGAGTATTACTCTGTACTTCGTATCATTTAAGTCGACATTTGGTTAACATAATTTATCGTAACTTTCTTACAATGTTATAATAATACAACTTATAACTTCAACAACCTGTATTATTGGAATGTTATTGAGGATGATGTTTGTTTTGATTTTGTGTTATAGGAATTTTAATTTTAATTAATCGGGTAAAAACTAAAGTGAAATTTAATGTTAAAAAAAGTTCCAAACAGAAGTGGATCTACAATCTAAATTACTTGATCACAATAAGGACAAAATATGCATTCTAACCTCAAATAACATAAACATTTGTAGTTGGTGTAAATTATCAAATTGTTTAATATATATTTAGCATATCAGATTGGAACATTTTCTGCTATATCGATCATTAACTATTATTGTCTTTTATCTATATGGCTAAACAAACATACCATGTTAGTTAACGAAGAATTGAAGATATTATTATAACTTCTACTAATTTATGTTTCAATACAATAAGTGTAACATATCGTAAAACTACATTAATTGTAACATACACCTAAAAAAAGACTATAAATCATCTATTCCAGCCCAATTAAACTTAAAAATACCAACTGCCCGGTCCAATAAAACATTCAAGTATAAGAATGTTAACCCTAATTGTACACTCATTTGCACAACCCGAATAACATCACATATTTGCCCCCTAATTCCATTTTTTCTCTGGTAAAACGCAGCCAACAAAATTCACAATCAAAATACCAAAAATCATTTCACCTTCTTTTCATTATAACGAATCACGACATTATTTATAAAAAAAAAAAAAAAAAATCCATCTAATCGATTCTCACAAACACAACCGTACCCTAACCTTATCTTCTTTGCTGCTCATGCATAATCAAGAGGCTTCAAGATCCTTTGGAGGGTCTCGGGTAGGTTCTACATGTATTATTGTTCTTGTGTTTTGATAGCCGAATCAATAGAAAGGATGAAACTGGTTGTTTTGTTCTTTCTTACAATGATTTGAATAGTAAAAAGAAGTTAAACTTCTTATAGATCGATGATGATTAAAAAATATTTCTTCGTGTTTATGATCTTTGAGGTCTAAAAGGCTATGGTGACACGAAAGAAAAAAAAATCTATGATCTTTAAATATTTTCTTATCATTTCGAGTTTTGGTTTGAGTGTAGGTGAATGATTGTGACATGAGGAGGATGGGAATAGGATATAAATGGTGTTGGTTTTTGTTGTGGACTGTTCTTGGCTTGGCAGTAGTAAGTTTAACATAACATCGGCCTCGTTTTATTTTACTTTTTGGTTAGGTAGTAGACGTGAATGTTTTGGATTGTTAACATGGGTTAATAGGTTATGTTAATGTGGGTTTGTTTGTGGCTTATTGTTTCGGTGTTGACTGATGTTGAATGGAGATGGAAATGGACTGTGATAGTTTGTTATACTCATAAAAAACCCAATTGAAAAGTCACATTTAAAGATTGTTGATTTGTATTCCCTGAAACAACAGTTATTAAGTTTATTGAGTTATAATAAACTTATATGAACTTAATTGTGTGAGGCTTTTCATTGCCAAAACTGTAAAGCTCGTGTTTTTTATTCCATAATAATGATAAGAAGGAACCCTTGTAACCATGGACTGTTGATATGCAGGCAATTACTATGGAGGAACAGTTAAGGTCTCAACACACGGTTTTAACTCAAAAACCTCTATCTTCATTACTCCACCTTAAATTAGAGGACTGAATCCTATAGTCTTACGAGGCATTCTGAACCCGTGCTACGCACAGGCTTTGAAGCTAATTGTTAATCACGTATTGTTTCTGTGTATTGACGAGTGTATGCGTATTTATAGTTTAGTATGTTGTATGAAACGTTCTTACTTTGTTGTTTAAAATTTTAAAAATGTTTGATCTTGTTTTGGTTAAAATGTCTGGGTTTCTTTTGGCCTATTACTTAATCCAAGAATAATTGTCTATTAGCCGGTTTTTGTATGGTAATACGAAGCGCACGGGCTCTATCTAATTGGTCATAGTGCAATGTGTGTTAAATATTTTTGTTATTAGGTTTGTAAGTTGTGATGGTATCACATCTTTTGTAATTACGGCATTAGTTGTTTGGTGACTTTTATATTTAATCTTTTTATAACATATCAGTACCTATTTATATAACTTTTTTATGATCTTTAGCATGATAATGGTATGCAATTAGTTCTAGAGTTACAATCATTCATGCTAATTACTCTTTGTATTACAATCATATAATAGCTATAAGGCCAAAGAGCTATTCGTATAGACTATAGTGATAGAATTAGTTAACGATAGTCAAATTATTGTTTATATTCAAGAAACAACAACTCCTTATTATAGAGGGGTAGTAAACAAAATCTTAATCACTTGTAGTTAACCTACTATACATAATTTGTAAAGGTGTTAGGTACCCAAACATAAATCAAATTGAGAACTTAATTTGAAGGATTACAACATTACATGGTAGACACTCATGCAAAATAATACGGAGTAAAACAGAAAAAAAAAAAAAAATACATTGACCTATATTAATTTTGAGTTTTTCTTGCTCCATCCATTTATTTACAGGTATGTTTTTTGCTCGTAGTTCTTAAGTGCATCTTTTAGTCATATCCATAAGTGATAAGTGCTAACCAATGGCAATTAAGCTTTCGTAAATTTAGCTAATTATAAGAATCCAAATGCAAAACTTCAACCAAAAGGCGATTTGAAATAATTGACCTTTTGGAAATCATTGATATATGGCCTTTCCTTTATTTAAAAAATCTTTTGTATATGCATCACCCCAATGGGCTTTTCACTTTCACTCTAGTTTACCATACATTTATACGTATAACCTAATTTTTATAACAACACTAACCCTAAACACACACACTTGCCGTCACAACACTCTCAAGCATTTCCAATCCATAAACCTTCCAACACTTCAGGATCTAAAAAAAACACCAATCATATCCGACCGGCCACCATCACATGTCCACATCCATATACGGCCGCCGCTCATTCCCCTCCTCCAACCGTCGTTACTTCTCCTTTTTCTTCTCCACTACTCCAACCCTAATCCCATAGATCTTCAAATTGTAAACAAACAGCATCAAGCGGATCTCAACTTCAATCCCACTATTTAAAAAAAAAAAACATAAGCCACCTAAAAACAAATACTAATCCCCTTTTATTTTCTTAACCCAACCACAATAACCTTTTCTTTCTTAATAAAAAACGAAATAAAAAAACTCATCTTTTTTTCGCATAAGTGTTGTGATTATTTTTTGTGCAGTGAGTAATGTGGCTCTTTACTTTGATATATTTTAATAAGTTGATGGACCTGATATGCATGTTAGAAACACATTTTCTTTAATATATAAAAAATGTACCTAGCATGATTATATACTTAATAATATCTACTATTATAAATGATGTGTCTTGGCTTAGATCTTTTTCAAAAAGGTCTCAGGTAAGTTGTATTTTTTTTATTTTATTTTTTATTTTTTATTTTTTTTTCGGGTATAGAAAGGAAAAGCTTTGCTTTTGATAGATGTATGATGATTTCTTTTGATTTTTTTGTTGTTAATCAATAAATCTTTGGATTATCGAAAGAGAAAGCCTAGATATTTATTGCTTTGGCTTATGTTTAGTTCGAATATGAGGTGGTGGAGACGTGTGTATGTTTTGAAATAGGTTGCAATTGGTTGAATTCATGACTCCAAATCGTGTTCTTCTTATGATGAGTTTATTTGTGATTTTGAGGGTTTGGTTGTGAATAGATCTAGGGCTCTTTCTTGTCATCACCGTTGGAACCACTAAAACAACAACGAAACTACCCAAGCTCGAAACACCACCTCTTAATTAATTAAGATTCGGTGGTGTCGGCGGCGGAAACAGTTGATGTTGGTCGGTTACGGTGAATGTGACACTCGAATAATTTGTTGTGGGGTTGTTGAATTGTGCTATTTATACTTAAAAGAAGAAGTTGAAAGAGTTATCCAATTAATTTTCCTATTCAAGATCAAGTAATACGTACTCTAATAATTAAAATAGACTCTCCAAATGCCTTATTTCATGTAACATATACAATCAATTAGTGACTCAATGAATACATTACCACTTCACATGCCCCTCATGATACTTATTATGAGGCTGCATTGAATTCCGAGCATTAGCTATCTTGTACTACTAGACGAGTACCCGTGCATAGCAACGGGATTTTATAACGACAGATAGTTTATTGATAAAAAAAGTTTATAGGTTATAAACAAAAAATAATAAAACTTTGAAGATTTGGGAATTTAACATAATGTTTTGAAACCCGGTTCGACCAGGGTGGTTCAACCGGTTGAACCGTTTCTGTCGAAAAATGGGTCGATTTAAACCGGGTCAACTTGCTAGGTTGGGCCGAAAACGGGGCAAATTAAACTGGGTCAACCCGTCCGGGTTTGAAGCGTACCGAGTCAACTCGGTTTTTGTTTTAATTGGTTGTATTTAATTTGATAGATATGTTTTTAATTAGTTGTACAATGTGAATAAATCATTGTACTTTTAAGTAATGGATAATGTTTTGAAACCCGGTTCGACCCGGGTGGTTCAACCGGTTGAACCGTTCCTGTCGAAAAATGGGTCGATTTTAACCGGGTCAACTTGCTAGGTTGGGTAAAAAATGGGTCAAATTAAACCGGGACAACCCGCCGTGTTTGAAGCATCCCGGTTTGTGTTTTAATTGGTTGTATTTAATTTGGTAGATATTGTTGATGCATAATCTGGCGCGGACTGATTCAACGACTTTCCTTGGGCCGTTAGTCGTCTTCTCGAGCCCTAAATAGACCTGTCAACAAAGAGAACCCGTTAGGAGTGGACCCGAGGCCGTAGCCCCGGGATCCACCTCTGACGGTCAAGTTAGTATGTGATGCGTGGAGCATATAATAGCTATTAGGTTTAGGATAACCTGTTATGAGATGTTGTATTGTGTGGTGAATGGAACCCCAGCCCTATATTTATAGGACATGGATTAGGGTTTAGGAGTAGAGTGGGCCGCTGTCTGCCGGGCCTGGCCCATTCCTAGCCCAGTCCGGACCATACGTCCACAAGCCCCCCAAGTTTAGTATGACATAGCGCGTGGCTATGTTATGCTAGACTTAAGTTCTGTTCATGGCCGCGTAGGCCCAATCAACCAAGATGGCATGGCCCATGCGTGCGCATGGGACGGACCGTACTGCGCAGCCCACATGCGACGGTGCGCACTGGGATTGCGATTGTGATTGTCTCACAATGGTGAAGGTGGATAGGTGGATCCCTATGCTGCATCCTAGATAAGGGTGTACCTTTTATTCCAGTAGCGATACAACATAGTGCGACAGAAGACGTGCTCCTGTGGCAGAAGTGCGCGTTGTCCGCGACAAAAGTGTGCCCTGTGCGCGGCAAGGATGCGCGCTGTGCACGACAGAGGTGCGCGCTGTGCGCGACAGAGATGCGCGTTGTGCGCGTTGTGTATTACATTCGTCTTTACAACCGACAGATGACGTCTTCCCTGCGGCGAGATGGTGCGAATATTTAAATCCGTCTTTGTACTGGGCTTGCAATACTTCTTACGTACGATCTGCTTCCAAATATGCCTGCGTGACTTGTACGGAAACAATGGTAGTGTATACGCTGGTAGCCCCCCAAGTTTGATGGTGCTACTCGTGTAGGAGCATTAAACTTAGTTATCATGAAAAACACTTAATGCAAATATTAAAAGTATATGCCGCGAATCGCGACATATAAAATCTAATGAGGTGAAAAATTAGCGCGTGGCAAAAGTATAGCACATAGCATGTATAATTATAAGAGAAGTAGTAGTGAATTACACATATCGTGAGGTTTTACAAACTATATAAAAGAAGTAGCGCGTAGCTAATAAAAATAGTGCGCGCATGGCGATTAATTGATCTTTTTATTTTTTAAAGAATGGCGCGGATGGTTGTACCATGACCGCGACTAATAATTTCTGTTGCACGCACAGACGCAGATAGATTTATCATGTCCGCATAGACTCTAACGTTTGTGGATGATCGCAGTTGACCACGGCTTTCGTCCAGTGCCTGTACGTGACAGTGACAGTGCGCTCATGGCGATTGACTAGCATCGTGGTGCCTGTACATGACAGTGCGCTCATGGCGCCAATCTGCGAAGATTTCCGAACGCATGGCCTAACGCGGGTAGATTTATCGCGACTGCGCTGTTTCGCGGCTAAAATATAAAATAAGTCCGATCGTGCGGATTTAATGCGCTCGTAGCGATAGATAAAATCGTGTTTATCAAGGTAAAAAGATTTATGTAAAATCTTTTTATAATTGAAAGATAACATATTTAAAAGATATGTACAACCAAAAAATATGAGATACCTTTTTAATTTTAGAAAATATTGTCCGAACTTGGCGCAATATCATAAAGTCGATTATAGTGAATATCATAAAGTCGATTGACTTTTTAGTATATTATCAATATATCAAACAAGTATGTATTGTACGATTCTAGCATACATGGAATAATAAAGTCGATTTGACCTTTTAGTGAGAACACGAAACTTGTCGTAGTCATGTCCCACGGATGGCGCCAACTTGTTGATGCATAATCTGGCGCGGACTGATTCAACGACTCTCCTTGGGCCGTTAGTCGTCTTCTCGAGCCCTAAATAGACCTGTCAACAAAGAGAACCCGTTAGGAGTGGACCCGAGGCCGTAGCCCCGGGATCCACCTCCGACGGTCAAGTTAGTATGTGATGCGTGGAGCATATAATAGCTATTAGGTTTAGGATAACCTGTTATGAGATGTTGTATTGTGTGGTGAATGGAACCCCAGCCCTATATTTATAGGACATGGATTAGGGTTTAGGAGTAGAGTGGGCCGCTGTCTGCCGGGCCTGGCCCATTCCTGGCCCAGTCCGGACCATACGTCCACATATATGTTTTTAATTGGTTGTACAACGTGAATAAATCATTATACTTTTAAGTAATGTGGTATTTTAATAAGAGTATCAAATGCATTTCAATATTTTCTTATATCCATTTTTCAACATTTTACAATACTGACTATTCCACTTTTTCACTTTTCACCTTTGACCATTTTTACATTATAGATAGTATAGATATGCAATCTTGATGCTTCCACATTCAATTAGAAGACATAATCTTTATTATAGATAATAATAATAATAATAATAATAATAATAATAATAATAAATCTATTCCCTCATCAAACAAGCTGAAAATAATTTCGGACAAATATCAATTTTACATTGGCTCTGTCGTAACACGTTACAGTCTAATTTCTCGTTATCAACTATTACCTCCGTCCCATATTATATGGAGTAAACGTTATCTTTTACCAAACAAATTAATATTAACAAACAATGTGTCATTGTCCCTTTTAGGAATAGAAGGCAACAAAGTTACTTCTTTTGGAAGCTTCGATTTTACTTATAAAATTGGTGGAAGTCGATAAAATCGGCTAATATTATGATAATTTTATAATTCAGAGCTTAGTAGCCGCCATCTTTCGTCAACAGACCATTTGCCACCGTGCTTCATTTTTCTTGTGTTTGTTATGCGTATATGCTAAAAGTGTATTATACGCTATACGGTGAGGGAGTTGCGATCCCCTAAAAAGGGATCAAAATTAAAAAGCCTAAAAATGTTTCTAGCCACTAAGCTAGTGTCATGTGTTCCCACCCACTCCCATTCTTTTTTTCTTTAATATTTTTTGTTAGAGGCCATTTGATATATTTTTTTAATTTCACCTTAAATTTCAAATGCAAATAACTTTCAAATGATAAACTTTTACAAAAAACCGATTTTACCATAATTTTTAAAGTTTAATCATCTTTAATTTGGTATAAATTTTTTTAATTTTTTCGAAACTTTTCTTTTTGACATATTCATTGGGTCATGATTTTCTTGAAAATTTTAGCATTTTCGGCTCTAATTTTGTATAGTTTAAAAGCCGAATTTTGCAAAACTTAAAACACGAAAGTTGTAGCTTCTTGGCCATTCTTTACCCAGAAATTTGAATCACTCAAATCCAATATGATATGAGTGAGATATCGTATGTTAAAGATGACGTTTTACTCATATTTGTTGCACACAACGTGTTTGATGAAATGTTTAGCTTAGATTTTTAGTCTTAAAATCGAGTTAAATGCACTAATTTTTGTACAACAATGCACCTTTAGTCATTTTATTAATATAAGATTCAAAAAGTTTTGTTTTTTTAATTGATGAACCATATTAACTGATTTTTAAAAAAGACATTTTGTTCATCAGTTACTTTGGTTGATCAAACTGATGAACCTATTATAACATAATCTAAAAGTCAATAACTGATGAACCAAAAACAACTAATGTTTATCAACTAGAAAAACATAAACTAACTGATGAACCAAAGTAACTGATGAACATTTTGTAAATGTTCATGTAAATGTTCATCAGTTACTTTGGTTGATCAATTTTTGCACGTTAAAGATTAACAATAACTGATGAACGTTATCGAAAATAACCGATGAACGCTATAAAAAATATCTAATGAACCTTATAAAAAATAACTGATGAACAATATAAACATAACTGATGAACGTTATTTTTTTTGAAAACTGATGAACATTATAAAAAATAACTGATGAATGTGATCAAAAATGACTGATGAACGTTATTTTTCTAAAACTACTAAACATTATAATAAATAATTGATGAACGTTATCAAAAATAACTGATGAACGTTATTAAAAATAACTGATGAACAATATAAAAAATAACTGATGAACTGATTAACATTGTGTTTTTATTAGAAAAATTAATGAACTAATGAACAATACTACCTTGAAGTGATGAACATTATCAAAAATAACTGATGAACGAAATTAACCGATAACCAAAACTAACTAATGAACTGATGAACATTATTAAAAATTTGATGAACCCAAACATTTGATCAAATTTGATGAACCTGAAATTGATGAACCTGTAAAAATTGATGAACCCAAACATTTGATCAAATTTGATGAACCTGAAATTGATAAACCAAGGTAACTGATGAACCTATAACCTATAACTTAACTGATGAACCTAATAACATAATTGATGAACCTAATAACCTAACTGATGAACTAAATATATATTTAAAAAAAATGATTAAAAACGTCACTTTTTGAATGTTACTGATGAACGTTACTGATGAAGAATATCAAAAATAACTGATGAACATTATTTCATCAAACACCTTATATGCACATAAAAACCCCAAAATAAATTACTAATTACATTACCAAATCAACTCCCCAACATTGAAAATCATTAAATAACTATCAAAAGGGTACAAGGAGTACAATTAGTGAAAAAAGAATTAAAATAATAGTAGTAAACTACTCTATTCACTTTCACAAATTTCAAAAAGAATGGATCCATTTGCCTTTCATCCTCGTGTGAACCCACCAACTCACCAACCACTTACTTCAATATTTATTTGTTTTATCTCTAGAAAACTATCATCTCCTATCTCGTATTTACAGAAAACGGGGCATGCACCATATGAGCTTCTTTGGTATGGTTTTTATATCATATTATCGGTTGTGAGTTGTGA
Source organism: Artemisia argyi (assembly GCA_030686995.1). Classification (NCBI taxonomy): domain Eukaryota; kingdom Viridiplantae; phylum Streptophyta; class Magnoliopsida; order Asterales; family Asteraceae; genus Artemisia; species Artemisia argyi. Next base: position 71,374,557 of record CM060689.1, read on the forward strand.
CCCATGTTCTTTTTCATTTTCTCTTATAGAAATTTGTAAATACCACAACATTCGTTGCCGAGAAGCTCCTAGTGTTGTGATTAAAAACGCAACTGCCAACGAATGACGATGTAGTTTTGATGGATCGACTTGGTAACGAATGACGAGAAGCTCCTAGTGTTGACGGTGACCAATTAGTGTTGGTGACGGTGCAACGGTGGTGACGGTGACGAAGATCGCCGGATCTGAGAGTCTATCTGTGATGGGAAATAAAGAGGGAAAAGGAGATGGGAAATAAAGTACGGAGTATTATTTTATTATAATGACCATCATGCCCTTATCTGTAAATGTCCCTATTTAATTTGATCGAATGTTGATGAATGATCTAACGGTTGTAATTAATTTTTAGACTTTTTATATTTTTGTCACTTTGCACCTCCACCATACGGTGAGACAAACCCATGTTCAATTAATATTGTGATTGCTCAATTTCATTGGTAGCCCCTATGGTTAAGCCAAGTCATTCATGAGAACGACGGTTTTGACCGAAACTTTGTAGCTCTTTTTTAGCACATGTCCACCACAACTCTACCTGTACCCCAAGTCTTCTCTCGAATAATGATTTTCAAAGTACCAAGATTCCAATTCCAAATATAATCAAAATATATATTTGATGGTCAGGTGAGTTTAATAAAGAAAAAAGGAAAAAAAAAAAAAAAAAAATTGATAACGTATAGTCTATATTCGGGTCACGGACCCAAATGATAAACATTACTAATGCACAAACCCGCCACGAGTGGGCCATCATAACAGTGATTTGGGCTAGTATGATAACGGCTTGGGCTCACGAAAACCCAAGCCCAAAGTTATTTATAGTTATGATATGGATATCTCTTATTTAAAAGATATATATCCAAACCGGATATACAACGAAGGGTGAGGCACACGTATCAAATAAGGATTCCGTGCCTATATAAACAACATCATAACTTTCGTTAAAGGTACGACTTTACAACCCTAATTCTTATACACAACCCTAAAACAAATTACTTACTCTCACGCCGGAGGATGACCGTGGGAGACAATCCCACGATAAGCCTAACGGTGTTTGTTTGCTTTCTTAGTGCGCAGGTTTCAAGCATTAAGATCTAATTGGTACGAGAGCAGGAACCCAAACAAGGAACGCCCAACTTTTGTATCAACAAGTGGCGCCATCCGTGGGACCCTACACTAAAAACTAGAATGACAAAGCACAAAAACTCAGGCCAGCGGACTCCGCAGTTGGAAAAACACGTGGTGGCCCCCAGAGGAGGAATCACCAAGATTGGACCTCTAGGCAGGCTTCTGGAACAACCAGTGCGCCTGGTCACCAAGAATCGGGCCCAACCCTAATTCTCCCAACGGTGGAACTACCCGCAGGGACTACTCAAACCACCACAGTGGTTCCAAGCGCTGAAGAACTTCAGCACACTCTCTTCAACACTCCCCATAAAACGGCACCTATTGTGGACAACACTGTGCCACCAGGCGCGCCTAATCGAGATAGGGGACCTAACCCAGAAGCAGATATTGTTGCACTGGAAGAGGACGCTCCTGAATTAACGCAAAGTAATTTTGTATCTCAAAATTATGAAGCTTTAGCTAGCCTCATGCAAGAGGAGGCAAGGAGAAGATCAAGCCAGAGCCTACAAGCCCGGCTTAACTTTAACCCAGAAACATCCCCACCGCGCTACCAAAGAGGGGGGGGGGTGTGAAAATAATGAAAGACGTACCAATGTCCATGATAGACTTGGTACAACATCTGACTCACAATGCTCGGAGGAATATGAAGACGGCGAGAGGCGTGTCAATGTTCACTCCAGACTTGGTAGTCGTAGGATGCAAGATAGACTTGGACGTCAACACTCACCAAGTGAGGGATCCTCAAGGTCTGGGAGCAGAAGAATTCACGACAGGTTGGGAAGGAGAACTTCCCCAAGTGAAAGCCCCTCAAGTTCTTCCTCTGAGGAAAAACGGCGCAAGCGCCGCAAAAGGGATGACTTCTCCTCCAGTGACTCCTCGGACAACGAGGACAAAGAGACAGGACACTGGAAGTCCAGAGGAAGACGTCGCGAGGAAGAGGACGAAGACATATCTCTTCCTTGGCGTCGTCAAAAAGTTGATGCATCCACACGACGCATCAGCGATTACTCCGATCATAAGAAAAGGCGCATGCCCACTAATATTAAAACATATGATGGAACCGGTGATCCTGATGACCACCTAAAAATTTTTGAATCCGCTGCTACTATCGAAAATTGGCCACAACCTGTGTGGTGTCATATGTTTAACTCCACATTAGTGGGGAATGCGCGAACTTGGTTTAGCAAGCTTCCACGAAGGAGCATAGACGGGTTTGAAGAGTTGCGAAAAGCATTCCGCTTGAACTTCACCCAGAGAAAGAAGTGCGCTAAGAACCTTGTTGAACTGGCCAGAGTAAAACAGCGCCAAGGGGAATCAACCAGTGCTTACGTGGAGCGCTTCAAGGATGAATGTATACACGTCAAGGCGTGTCTAGAAGTGCTAAAAATTTCAGGGTTCATGAATGGGATTAATAACCCAGAACTCATTAGGAAATTAAATGACAAGGTTCCCCAAACCTTCGATGAACTAATGAAGCGCACAAGATCCTTCATCCAAGGAGAAGCAGCCGCTGCGGACAGTAAAAAAGGCTACTCAAATTATAGGCAGCAAGAACAGCCTAGGAGACAATCCAATGATCAGAGCAGCAATCGCAGCAAGAATTATCGCAGTCAGAGAAGTGGACGAGATAATGACAAGTATACCCCCTCACAAAGACTCCGAGGGAAATATTTGTAACAGAAGGTGCAAACTTCCCAAAACCCCCACCAATGCGCACTCCAGAGGACCGGCATGTAGGGAACGGATACTGCGAATACCATGGATAAAAGGGCCATACCACCAACGAGTGTGTCCAGCTACGACAACTAATTGACAAATTAGTAAAGGAGGGTAGAATGGATCATCTCGTTAAGAATATTAAAGAAGGGAAGGATAAACAAAAGAATGGAGGTAAAAAAGAACCTTCCAAAGATAAGGCTGACATTATTTACATGATACAGTCATGGCAGCGCAAGACGAAGCAAAGGGTCAGTCAAAAATTCTCTTTAGGGAATGAGATATCTTTCCCCACTCTAGCTGCGGACAACGCAGTAAGAGAACCACTAACCATTGAGATACATATTGGGGGACACGATATTCGCTGCATGTATATTGATGGAGGAGCATCCGCAGACATTCTGTATGAACACTGCTTCAAAAGGTTGCGACCTGATATACAAAGTCAGTTAATACCGGCCACGACGTCGCTGACTGGCTTCACAGGAGAAAAGATATGGCCTATGGGGCAATTACGCTTACTTGTAGTTGTGGGCGATGAACAACACTCTACAGCAACATGGATAAACTTCATGATAATAAAGTCTCCTTCACCGTACAACGGCATCATTGGGAGACCTGGAATATCATCCATGCACACTGTACCATCCACAGCACATGGGATGCTCAAATTTCCAGTAGAAGGAGGCATTGTCACCCTCTACAATACCATGGTGCCGCCTAAAGAATGCAACACGGTCACCAGTGAAGTGGAGAGTGTTCCAGAACAGCGCGCAGCTAAAATACCAAACCTAAAGGTTGCCATCCACCCTGATTACCCAGATCAACAAATATCAATTGGAGGGTCTCTATTTGACAAGGGTAAAGCAGCTGTGTGCCCACTCTTGCAAAAGAACCTAGAAATCTTTGCATGGGAACCAAAACACATGACTGGAGTACCACGATCTATCACGGAGCACAAGCTACAAATCCGACAAGGATTTCCTCCAACATGACAGAAAAAGCGCGGCCAAGCTCCGGATCGCGCAAAAGCCATCTTGGAAGAAGTACACAAACTGGTAGACGCAGGCATTGATGAGTGCTCAAACACTCATCATTTTTATCGTATCTGGACTACCAAAACATCCAAAAACACCCAAAAACGCATCAAAATACACAATTTATCCCAAAAGTGTGTTTTATATGTTTTAGATGCAAAATGTTTAAAAACAAATGAAAAACGAACAAAGTTTGCACAATTGGCAGTTTTAGTCCCTCAAGTTTCAAAATTTGGCAAAACTAGTCCCTGGAAGTTTAAAATAAAAGAAAAGTCAACCCAAGGCAAAGAAAAGTAAAAAAAATTATCAAAATAAGTCCTTGGGTGAAAAAGTTTTAGAAAATTACACTTTTACCCCTCAAAATCCAAAATTGACATAAATGGTCCCTGGAGTTTCAGATTTTGGCAGAATTGATCCCTGGTGAGATATTTTTGGATGGAAAACCAATTTTTATCCTTGGAAGTTTAAAAATATTCAAAATGGATCCTTGGATAAAAGTTTTTCAGAAAATGGCAAGAATGATCCCTTAACTTTGAAAAATGTCATTTCTAGTCCCCGGGAAATTTTGAAAAATTGAAAAATGGAAATTTGGTTCTTGGTTCATATGGTTCTTTGCATAATTGGTCCTTGAGAGTACTTTTGGAATTTGCCAACTTCAGCCCTCAACCTTTGGTAAATTACAAACTAGGTCCTTGTGAAACAATAACACCAAACGGACCCTATTTATTACTAGACCAAAACAACCCAACACCAAAACAGCCCACCTTATTATTCCAGGCCCATCCCCACTTTAGCCCACCCAAAATCCCCACAACCGTTTTAAATAAAAAATGGTCAACCCTTGTTTGACCGACCCTTCACCCTCACCACTTGTCTGTAAAACCTCACCAAACACACAACCCCCCTCCTCTTTTCAGCCAAACCCACTCCTTGTCTCCTCCACTAGTACTACCTTCAAAATCTTCTTAATTGAGCTCAAAACCCTCACAAGAAATCCCCTAGCTGCCAAAACAATTTTTCCCGCCAAACTCCATTTAAACGGCTAGGATAATTCCCACCCAATCCAATGGGTGGGATTTGATCAGGGTGATGTAAGAAGTCAAAGGAACTCAATAATTCAGAAAGAGGAGAGAGGAGAAGCAGTTAGGTCAACTTTTAAGTATATATAAGCTTTTGTAAAAGCCAATGTGGCTATCTAGTCTAATATATGTTTGTATTTCAGTATATTTCCCTTTCATTGTACTGTTTTTATCAATTAATGAAGGTTTAAAGTTTAAGTTACTTTCTTTTCTTAAGATTTAGAAATTTACCTAAGTTGTTCAATTTGTCATTTCAAGCTAAAAAGTAGTACAAGCTCACTTTAAGATCAAAAATGTTCCACAATTGAATTCCAAAGCTTCATGAGCTCTTGAATCTGTCTAAAACTCAATGTTAGAATAATTCCTCAAAAATACAAAATAAATCAAGAAAAATAAAAAAAATAAAGAGGAAAGGAAGCTAAGATGAATTGGAGCTAAGCTTGGATGGGAATTGGGTATTAGAGCTTTGTGGAAAGCTATAGGTGTGGTACTTGTTCTTGGTTCTGAATCTTTGGATTGGTTTCAAGATGTAAGAACATGTTATTGATTTTTACTATTTTCTTTATTTGCTATCAATCCAGTTTAATGTCTCTTGTTTCATGTTTAGTTGTGGTTAATCAATGAAATCATAACTTAAAATTGATAGGTTGTTAAGTAAATTAAATAGTTGCTAGTAGTTATATATAGGCAGTCAACACTGCAATGTTGTGTCATTTGGGTGATTAGTGTTAAACTAGTGTCCTTTGTGCTCCATTAATCTTATTATTTCATAAACAAAGTGTCTGAGTTGGTAGCTGTGATTAAAAAGTGCATTTGTTTTGCAAATCTTTCAATTCAGTCAATTATAGGGGTGTTTGGCATAAGCCTTTCAAACAAACTCAATTAACTTTGGTTGGTATTTTCTGATTTAGGCATGCTTGGTTATGTTTAATTATGACTTAGGATTCATATAAGTTGCACCTTATTAGTACAAAAGTCAAAATTGAGCTTATACCTCTTGATTTGATCCACTGTTGGATCAGTCATTCCCTAAACCACTCACATCTTTGATCAATGGTTCAAGTCAACTAGATTTAGTCTTAATATAGTTAGATAATCCATAACAACTTAGTAAATCAAGATTTAATCTCATAAAAGTCAAATAGCTAGGTTTCTTTAAAAAGTCAAAAGCTGAGTTAGTGATTTTGATCAAACTTTGGAAGCTTTTAAATTGTTGGATATAAGGTTTTAGGATCTGAGTTTTTACAAGATTAATATCTACCAGCGTGTTGATTTTTGAGATTTTTCCTAGATTTTATGGATTTTGTTTAGTGGGTCCCACCAAGCCTCAAAGTGAGTTGCAGGGCAAGATACTTGCCCTGTCTCAGCAGTTCAGTCCACACCACCACCTTTTGTGTTGGTTTGTGGCCACTACAGTGGTCCAAGGCCCTTGTTTTTGGTTCCCCTCAACCCCCTCCTACCAGGGAGTGATTTTGGACTCTTTGTTTGACCCCTAAGCTAGTGGACCCCACCTTATTTGGCCCCCAATTTCTGTCCCAAAACTGCATCAGTTTCCAATAAGCACTTGCTTATTTTTGAGATTGTGGCTTATTCTGGCCACATTGTTGTTTGATACCTGCTTATTCTTGTTCTTTGGACTCAGAGAAACCAAAATCAATCATTGTGGACCCCACACCTCACCATTTGAGCTAAAAATACTCCACAGTCAACAAAAGTCAACTGTGGGTGTAATAAGCACTTCAAGTGCTTATTCCTTGGGTTAAAATAAAAGTGTCTTTGTTAAAAGTAGTTGTTTTTAGTTTATAATTAGTTTAGAAAAAGAAAAAAATCCAAAAAACCAACTTTAAAATTAGTGATAGCTTCTATTTAATAGGATTTATCAATTTATTTTTCTTTTTAATTTATTTCTAAGAAACATATCACTTTTATATTTTTAGAAATTCTATTTTAGGTTAAAATAATTTTATAAATTTTTCCAGATTTTTATTTTGTCTTTTAGTGGTTTTTCTAATTAATTTTAGTTTAATTTAGTTTTAATTAATATTAATCAATTAAATAGCATAATTAGATTTTATATAGTATAACCTAGTTTTTATAATTTTTATAGCTTTTATTTTAGTTAAAACATTTTTATAAATTTTTCTAGAATTTTTACTGTTCATTTTCTATTTTTTATAATATAATTAGTTTAATTAGAAATTAATAAGTAATTAGATTAATAATTAGTTAATTAATTTAAAAATACATAAAATTAACTTTTTATAATTTTTTAGGATTCCTGTAATGGTTAATTAGATTTGTAAAATTTTTCTTAATTTTCTAAGCCATTTTAGTATTTTTAATAATTCTAATTAGTTTTAATTAGTATTAAATAGATAATTAGTAATTAATTAATAATAAATAATTAAATAGTGTAAAAATAGTTTTTATTTTTCTTAAAATTTTATTTAACTATTAGAATTGTAAAAATATTAATTTTACACTTTTAACCCTTCCCGTTCATCAGTTGTACTTTTTGTTCTGTTCGTCTGTCTACGTTTTTTAATTAAAACGTACGTTTTTAGGTTTTAGCTCAAATCTTCGTAATCTAAATTCTCGTAATCACTCACGTAGCTTTCCTAAGCTATATTTGTTAATAATTTCCAAATAATTCTGATCATAACCCTTTTCTGTGAATAATCACCCGATCACGAATACGCTAAAGTTACAATTCACACTTCAACGGGACTTAACGACCTGGTGATACCTTATATTACCCGGAGCATTGACCTAAGGAGTTTGACCTTGTTGACCATTGACTTGGTCAATATATGGTTGACTGTAGCATCAATCAATTTTTGGCGCCGCTGCCGGGGAAGTGTGCGCGTTTCTATAGCGTTATTTGAGATTAGTGTTATCTCACCTCACTCACTGTACAAATACCACCACTTGTGTATATTTTCATAATCAAAACACAAAAACGTCATTAACACTTTTCCTAAAGTGTTAAAAACACCAAAAAAATTAAAAACAACAAAACAGATCGTAACGTTTTCTGATTCGGTTTTCTTTTAAGGTGATTCTTAAAGAGAAACGATTTTGGTAAACGAAACGATACCAAAAATATTTTCCAAAAGTTTTTAAACCCATACACAAAACACAAAAACATCCGTCTTTTCTTGTGAATAATAATTCTACATAAAAATAAACCGTCGAAAACCAAGACAGAACACCTGCCAACTGGGGGTGTGAACAAATAAGTTCCCAAACCAAAAAGATTAAAACTTGCCTTTGTATCCTTGTGAGTGGTGTACCTTTTCTAAAGAAGCCACTCACTTGTGATTATTGGTTTAAGTTCACTGTGGTTTTGTCTCGACTTTGTTTTGATTGATTTTTGTTCCTAGTGCATGCGCACTCGTTCTTCTAGGTCTACTAGCCCATTACGTGAGCTTGTACGAAAACCTAGAAGACCTCGTAGATGTTCAACACCAACAGTCGGATCTGAGATCCGTACTGTTGTCACACCCACTGTCACCATGGCGGAAGACCGTCCCATGTGTGAACTTCTCCAAGCACCCATCGAGGGTTACGGAGATGCCATTGTCGTTCCAGCCATCGTGGCTGATAGTTTTGAGCTCAAAACCGGGTTACTCAATCTTGTAACCTCAAGTCAATTCTACGGTTTTGAGAGGGACGATCCTCATGCTCATATTCGATGGTTCAATAAAATCACATCGACCATCAAATACAAAAATGTCCCGTGTGAAGCAATAAAACTTCTTCTCTTCCCATTCTCCTTGGAGGGACAAGCCCGGATTTGGCTTGAAAAACAACCTCCACGATCTATTGAGACTTGGGAAGATCTTGTCAAAAAGTTTGTGAATGAATTCTTCCCACCTTCCAAGACCACGAGTCTTAAGAACGAAATCACCAAGTTCACTCAAAAATATGATGAATCTTTTGGTGAAGCGTGGGATCGTTTCAAAGAATTACTTCGCAAGTGTCCACATCATGGTTTCTCTGAGTTGATGCAACTCGATACGTTTTACAATGGCGTGAGCCAAGCTGATCAGGATTCTCTCAATGCCTCCGCGGGAGGTAATTTTTTGAGTAGAACCACAAAAGAAGCTTTGCAAATCATAGAAAACAAGTCCAAGGTCCGCTCTACACGAAGCAAACCGATTGTTTCTCAAATCAATGCGGGACCTTCTACTTCATCTTCTGTGGGTCAATCTAGCACGGATGCTAAGATTGACAAGCTCACTGAAGCGATCCAAGCTTTGGTTCTCGCCCAAACAAAGAAAGTCTCATTTCCACAACATCCTCCACCTGCTGAGGTTAAAAAAGTGGAAGTTTGTGTAACTTGTGGTGGGCCGCATGCCTACTACAATTGCACAGCTACTGATGGTACCCCATATGAAGCTCATGCTGTAGCTGGGTCCCAAAATCAAGGAGGAAATCAATATCGCCCTCCTATGGACCCTAGCTATCGTCCTCAACATCATTATCCTGGACCTCCTGGTTTTAATCAAAACCAAAATGTCCAAAACCGTGGCCAAAATCAAAATAGAGCGAACCAAGGTTATCAAAACCAAGGTAACTTCAATCAGGGTCACGGTTTTCAAAATCAAAACCAAGGGTTCCAAAATCAAGGTTTCCAACAACAAAATCAAGGAAACTTTAATCGAAACCAAGGTCAGGGTAATTTCAATCCGGGATATTTTCATGGGAACAACAACCCTAATCAAGGTAATTTTCAAAATCAAGGTCCCAATCCGAACAATCGAGCTCCAAATATTCCTCATCCGAATCAAGCCATTGTTCTAACCGGGCCTTCATCTGACGAGTTGTTGAAACAATTCATGAAGTCCCAAGAAGAGTTGAACAAGTTGCTGGTCAGCCAGATTTCTGACATCAAGAAGTCTTTAAATGATCGACCCTCGGGCTCAGGTACTACTTTACCGAGCAACACGATCGCTAACCCGAGGGGCGATGCTAAGGCGATCACAACACGAAGTGGTGCTTCATATGATGAACCCGCGATTCCTACTACCTCTTCTTCCTCTCCTCCTAAGGTAGTGAATCGTGAACCTGAGGTGACAAAGGATAAGGTGCAAATGCCTAGCCCACAAAGTACAGCATATGTCCAACCTCAGGTTAATCCTGAAACCAGATGTAAACCTGGAGTTGTCTTTGAACCACCAGAAACTCCAGTGGACAACCCAAAATCCAAAACTTCTATTCCCTATCCATCACGTCTCAGTGAACAAAAGCTCCGCGAAAAAGCTAATCACCAAATGGATAAGTTTTTCCATATCTTCCAAGATTTGCATTTTGATATCAGCTTCGCGGATGCTATTCTCTTGATGCCCAAGTTTGCATCGACAATCAAAAATCTGTTGAGTAATAAAGAAAAATTATTTGAGATGGCAAGAACTCCTCTGAATGAGAACTGCTCTGCGGTTCTTTTGAAAAAGCTTCCTGAAAAGCTTGGAGATCCCGGGAAATTCCTCATTCCTTGTACTTTCCCGGGAATGGTTGATTGCTTCGCCCTGGCCGATCTAGGTGCTAGCATCAACATGATGCCATATTCTGTGTGGAAGAAACTCTCTCCCCCCGAACTTACCCCCACGTGCATGACTTTAGAGCTTGCCGATCATTCGATTTCTCGTCCCATTGGCATTGCCGAGGACGTATTCGTTAAAGTGGGGAAGTTCCATTTTTGGGCAGATTTTGTGATTGTTGACTTTGATGCCGATTCAAGGGTCCCTCTCATTCTTGGGCGGGGATTCCTTAGAACTGGGCGAGCTCTTATCGATGTATTTGAGCATGAGATCACATTACGTGTTGGAACAGAAGCCATAACCTTCAACCTAAATCAAACTTCGAGATACTCCTCCAATTATGATTATGAGTCGGTGAATCAAATTGATATCATCGATGTTGCTGCTGAGGAGTATGCTCAAGAGATTTTAGGTTTCATTGATGATTCTTCGAGTGAAAACCTCACTCAGTCTTCTCACCCCATCATTGCCAATTCTTCTCCTTCCCTCACTCCGTTTGAGGGAAGTGACTTCATCTTAGAAGAAATGGAGGCGTTTCTCAAAAGTGATTCGATTCCCGATGGAGTCGATAACCAAGAGATCGACCTCGAGAGGGATATTCTCATACTTGAAAAATTGTTAAACGAAGATCCCTCTCCTCTTCCTGTTCTACCACAACAACTTCATAAGGAAGAAGTCAAAAATGTTGAGAAAACTAATGACTTCCCCGAGGTTGAGCTTAAGGACTTGCCGCCTCATCTTGAATATGCATTTCTGGAGGGTGATGATAAATTACCCGTCATAATTGCCAAAGACTTAAGTGATGAGGAAAAGACTGCTCTTATCAAGGTTTTGAAGTCTCATAAACAAGCAATTGCTTGGCGTCTCTCAGATATCAAGGGTATTGACCCTGAGTTTTGTACTCATAAGATTTTAATGGAGGACGACTTCAAACCTGCAGTCCAACAACAAAGAAGGGTGAATCCAAAAATTCACGAGGTTATCAAACAAGAGGTTTTAAAACTTCTTGATGCCGGATTGATTTACCCTATCTCGGACAGTCCTTGGGTCAGCCCAGTTCATTGCGTTCCAAAAAAGGGTGGCATTACTGTTGTCACAAACGAGGAAAATGAGTTAATTCCAACTCGTTTGGTTACGGGTTGGCGCGTCTGCATTGATTATCGTAAATTGAATGACGCCACTCGTAAGGATCATTTTCCTCTGCCCTTTATGGATCAGATGCTCGAGAGATTAGCGGGGAATGAGTACTATTGCTTCCTCGATGGTTTCTCGGGTTACTTTCAGATTCCCATTGACCCGCAAGACCAAGAAAAGACCACGTTCACGTGCCCTATGGAACTTTCGCATATAAACGTATGCCATTTGGCTTATGTAATGCTCCGGGCACGTTTCAAAGATGTATGATGGCCATTTTTTCCGACATGATCGGAAAAACTATGGAGGTCTTCATGGACGATTTTTTGGTCATTGGGGATTCGTTTCAGTCATGCCTCTCCCATTTAGACAACATGCTAAAACGTTGTGAAGACACAAAGTTATGTCTAAATTGGGAGAAGAGTCACTTTATGGTCAAAGAGGGCATTGTCCTCGGCCATAAAATTTCAAAAAACGGGATTGAGGTTGACAGAGCCAAAGTGGACGTCATTGCAAAATTGCCTCATACCACTACTGTGAAAGGTGTTAGGAGCTTTTTGGGTCACGCCGGTTTCTATCGTAGGTTTATTCAAGATTTTTCTAAAATCGCCCGGCCTATGACCCATCTCCTCGAAAAGGATGCTCTTTTTATCTTCTCCCCCGAGTGCATCGAAGCCTTTGAAACATTAAAGAAAAGGCTTACCGAGGCACCTATTCTTGTTGCCCCCGATTGGGACTTGCCCTTTGAACTTATGTGTGATGCTAGCGATTATGCTATAGGGGCAGTCTTGGGGCAACGCAGGTCTAAACACTTTCAGCCTATACACTATGCAAGCAAAACGATGACTGAGGCTCAAAGTCATTACACCACCACTGAAAAAGAATTATTAGCTGTGGTGTATACCTTTGAGAAATTCCGGTCATATTTGATCTTGACAAAAAGCATAGTGTATACGGATCACTCGGCTTTGAAGTACCTTTTTGCAAAACAAGATGCAAAGCCGAGACTTCTTCGTTGGGTTCTCCTCCTTCAGGAATTTGATATCATTATTCGTGATAAAAAAGGAGCTGAGAACCTAGCTGCTGATCATCTCTCCCGTCTTGAAAACCCTTACCAAAATGCTTTCGAGAAAAAGGAAATAAATGAAACATTTCCTCTCGAAACCCTCGATGCGGTTTCATTTCGTGGAGACTCGATTACCCCATGGTTTGCCGACTTTGCAAACTATCTTGCGGGTAACTTCATTGTGAAAGGGATGTCGTCCCAACAAAAAAATAAATTTTTCAAAGATGTCAAACATTACTTTTGGGACGACCCCTACTTGTTCAAGATATGCGCGGATTAAGTCATCCGGCGGTGTGTGTATGGTCAGGAAGCCGCTGAAATTTTAAAGGCTTGCCATGCTGGTCCCACGGGGGGCCACCACAATCCCAACTACACCGCCAAAAAGGTGTTAGATTCCGGCTTTTATTGGCCCTCGATCTATAAGGATGCCCAAGATTTGGTCAAGTCCTGTGACGCTTGTCAACGTCACGGGAATATTTCACAAAAGAATGAAATGCCTCAGAATGCAATTCAAGTTTGTGAAATCTTTTATATCTGGGGCATCGACTTTATGGGGCCATTTCCATCCTCTCACGGAAACAAATACATACTCGTGGCAGTTGACTACTTGTCAAAATGGGTTGAAGCAAAAGCTTTACCCACAAATGATGCCCGAGTAGTTGTTAAATTTTTAAAAGCTCTTTTTGCCCGATTCGGAACTCCACGTGCTATTATTAGTGATCGTGGTACGCACTTCTGTAATGACAAATTCGACAAAGTCATGCAAAAGTACGGTGTAACTCACCGTCTTTCCACTTCGTACCACCCTCAAACAAGTGGACAAGTCGAAGTTTCCAATCGGGGCATTAAAAGAATATTGGAAAGAACTGTAGGTGAGAATCGTGCATCGTGGTCGGACAAATTAGATGATGCACTTTGGGCTTTCCGTACGGCTTACAAAACACCCATTGGGTGTACGCCTTATAAACTTGTGTACGGGAAAGCGTGCCATCTTCCGATCGAGCTTGAGCATAAAGCCTATTGGGCCCTCAAGCATGCCAATTTCGACCTCAAAACGGCGGGTGATCATAGAAAAGTTCATCTCAATGAATTAAACGAACTTCGTGATCAAGCTTACGAGAACTCTTTGATCTATAAACAAAAGATAAAGAAGATTCATGACTCAAAAATCAAAAACCGCGTTTTCAACGTTGGTGATCGAGTCCTTCTTTTCAATTCTAGACTCAAGATCTTCTCGGGAAAGCTCAAAACCCGATGGACTGGTCCATTCACTATCGCAAAAGTTTATCCTTATGGCACCGTCGAATTATCTCAAAATGACGGTCCCAATTTCAAAGTGAATAGACATCGGTTGAAACATTACTTTGGAGAGGACGTACCATCCATGGTCGTTCCAGATCTCCAAACTTTCCCCAAGGACAATTGAATTCGGGGATAGAGTCAAGCTAGCGACTCGATGAACAAAAAAAATAGCACAATACGGGTTTTCACCCGTATCTCTGATTTCCTTCTACTTTCTACCACCCAGTGTGGGGGAATGGCCAACCCCCCGCTAATTTGAAAATGTATATATGTATATAAGTTGAAAAAAAAAAAGTGATTGTATGTACAGATAAATAAAGTGAAAAATACAAAACAAAATTCCACAGTTAGCTTCGAATATTATCTTTTTACGTTCATAGTTTCGGCATAATAGCCGGGACTGTGAATATTGAGGACAATATTCATTTCTAAGTGTGGGGGGGAAATTCTAGCGAATTTTATCACAAAATACTCCTAAGTACCCCCATTTTGGCCCAAATTTTTCAAAAATTTTTCACTTTATTTCAAAATTTTTGTGGTAATCAGTCCTCCTTGTCTAAGCGACAAAAGGGATTGGCTAATCCAGGAGCAAACGGCTCTTGGTAAAGATAAATCAAATCCGTTGACGGCTTGCAATTTGCCCAAAATTGTATGGTTCCTCAACTCCCCGAAAACAAATGAGTTGGCTAGCCCGCAAGATTATGGCTTGTGGTAAAGGCCGTGGAAAATCCATAATTGGTAATCAGCTCACCAAGATGTTGACTAGGTCCATCAAGATGCTGGCTAGTCCAGGAGCAAACGGCTCTTGGTAAAGACTAATCAAATCCGTTGACAGCTGGTGGTTTGCTCAAAATCACACGGTTATCAGGTGTGCCACAGTTCTTACACCTGGCTACTCCAGAAGTGATGGCTTTTGGTAAAGAGTTTAAAATCCATTAAGTTTTTCTCAAAAGATTGCTAGGGACTAGCAATAGCTTAGTGTGGGGGATTGATGAGTGCTCAAACACTCATCATTTTTATCGTATCTGGACTACCAAAATATCCAAAAACACCCAAAAACGCATCAAAATACACAATTTATCCCAAAAGTGTGTTTTATATGTTTTAGATGCAAAATGTTTAAAAACAAATGAAAAACGAACAAAGTTTGCACAATTGGCAGTTTTAATCCCTCAAGTTTCAAAATTTGGCAAAACTAGTCCCTGGAAGTTTAAAATAAAAGAAAAGTCAACCCAAGGCAAAGAAAAGTAAAAACAATTATCAAAATAAGTCCTTGGGTGAAAAAGTTTTAGAAAATTACACTTTTACCCCTCAAAATCCAAAATTGACATAAATGGTCCCTGGAGTTTCAGATTTTGGCAGAATTGATCCCTGGTGAGATATTTTTGGATGGAAAACCAATTTTTATCCTTGGAAGTTTAAAAATATTCAAAATGGATCCTTGGATAAAAGTTTTTCAGAAAATGGCAAGAATGATCCCTTAACTTTGAAAAATGTCATTTCTAGTCCCCGGGAAATTTTGAAAATTTGAAAAATGGAAATTTGGTTCTTGGTTCATATGGTTCTTTGCATAATTGGTCCTTGAGAGTACTTTTGGAATTTGCCAACTTCAGCCCTCAACCTTTGGTAAATTACAAACTAGGTCCTTGTGAAACAATAACACCAAACGGACCCTATTTATTACTAGACCAAAACAACCCAACACCAAAACAGCCCACCTTATTATTCCAGGCCCATCCCCACTTTAGCCCACCCAAAATCCCCACAACCGTTTTAAATAAAAAATGGTCAACCCTTGTTTGACCGACCCTTCACCCTCACCACTTGTCTGTAAAACCTCACCAAACACACAACCCCCCTCCTCTTTTCAGCCAAACCCACTCCTTGTCTCCTCCACTAGTACTACCTTCAAAATCTTCTTAATTGAGCTCAAAACCCTCACAAGAAATCCCCTAGCTGCCAAAACAATTTTTCCCGCCAAACTCCATTTAAACGGCTAGGATAATTCCCACCCAATCCAATGGGTGGGATTTGATCAGGGTGATGCAAGAAGTCAAAGGAACTCAATAATTCAGAAAGAGGAGAGAGGAGAAGCAGTTAGGTCAACTTTTTAGTATATATAAGCTTTTGTAAAAGCCAATGTGGCTATCTAGTCTAATATATGTTTGTATTTCAGTATATTTCCCTTTCATTGTACTGTTTTTATCAATTAATGAAGGTTTAAAGTTTAAGTTACTTTCTTTTCTTAAGATTTAGAAATTTACCTAAGTTGTTCAATTTGTCATTTCAAGCTAAAAAGTAGTACAAGCTCACTTTAAGATCAAAAATGTTCCACAATTGAATTCCAAAGCTTCATGAGCTCTTGAATCTGTCTAAAACTCAATGTTAGAATAATTCCTCAAAAATACAAAATAAATCAAGAAAAATAAAAAAAATAAAGAGGAAAGGAAGCTGAGATGAATTGGAGCTAAGCTTGGATGGGAATTGGGTATTAGAGCTTTGTGGAAAGCTATAGGTGTGGTACTTGTTCTTGGTTCTGAATCTTTGGATTGGTTTCAAGATGTAAGAACATGTTATTGATTTTTACTATTTTCTTTATTTGCTATCAATCCAGTTTAATGTCTCTTGTTTCATGTTTAGTTGTGGTTAATCAGCGAAATCATAACTTAAAATTGATAGGTTGTTAAGTAAATTAAATAGTTGCTAGTAGTTATATATAGGCAGTCAACACTGCAATGTTGTGTCATTTGGGTGATTATTGTTAAACTAGTGTCCTTTGTGCTCCATTAATCTTATTATTTCATAAACAAAGTGTCTGAGTTGGTAGCTGTGATTAAAAAGTGCATTTGTTTTGCAAATCTTTCAATTCAGTCAATTATAGGGGTGTTTGGCATAAGCCTTTCAAACAAACTCAGTTAACTTTGGTTGGTATTTTCTGATTTAGGCATGCTTGGTTATGTTTAATTATGACTTAGGATTCATATAAGTTGCACCTTATTAGTACAAAAGTCAAAATTGAGCTTATACCTCTTGATTTGATCCACTGTTAGATCAGTCATTCCCTAAACCACTCACATCTTTGATCAATGGTTCAAGTCAACTAGATTTAGTCTTAATATAGTTAGATAATCCATAACAACTTAGTAAATCAAGATTTAAACTCATAAAAGTCAAATAGATAGGTTTTTTTAAAAAGTCAAAAGCTGAGTTAGTGATTTTGATCAAACTTTGGAAGCTTTTAAATTGTTGGATATAAGGTTTTAGGATCTGAGTTTTTACAAGATTAATATCTACCAGCTTGTTGATTTTTGAGATTTTTCCTAGATTTTATGGATTTTGTTTAGTGGGTCCCACCAAGCCTCAAAGTGAGTTGTAGGGCAAGATACTTGCCCTGTCTCAGCAGTTCAGTCCACACCACCACCTTTTGTGGTGGTTTGTGGCCACTACAGTGGTCCAAGGCCCTTGTTTTTGGTTCCCCTCAACCCCCCTCCTACCAGGGAGTGATTTTGGACTCTTTGTTTGACCCCTAAGCTAGTGGACCCCACCTTATTTGGCCCCCAATTTCTGTCCCAAAACTGCATCAGTTTCCAATAAGCACTTGCTTATTTTTGAGATTGTGGCTTATTCTGGCCACATTGTTGTTTGATACCTGTTTATTCTTGTTCTTTGGACTCAGAGAAACCAAAATCAATCATTGTGGACCCCACACCTCACCATTTGAGCTAAAAATACTCCACAGTCAACAAAAGTCAACTGTGGGTGTAATAAGCACTTCAAGTGCTTATTTCTTGGGTTAAAATAAAAGTGTCTTTGTTAAAAGTAGTTGTTTTTAGTTTATAATTAGTTTAGAAAAAGAAAAAAAATCGAAAAAACCAACTTTAAAATTAGTGATAGCTTCTATTTAATAGGATTTATCAATTTATTTTTCTTTTTAATTTATTTCTAAGCAACATATCACTTTTATATTTTTAGAAATTCTATTTTAGGTTAAAATAATTTTATAAATTTTTCCAGATTTTTATTTTGTCTTTTAGTGGTTTTTCTAATTAATTTTAGTTTAATTTAGTTTTAATTAATATTAATCAATTAAATAGCATAATTAGATTTTATATAGTATAACCTAGTTTTTATAATTTTTATAGCTTTTATTTTAGTTAAAACATTTTTATAAATTTTTCTAGAATTTTTACTGTTCATTTTCTATTTTTTATAATATAATTAGTTTAATTAGAAATTAATAAGTAATTAGATTAATAATTAGTTAATTAGTTTAAAAATACATAAAATTAACTTTTTATAATTTTTTAGGATTCCTGTAATTGTTAATTAGATTTGTAAAATTTTTCTTAATTTTCTAAGCCATTTTAGTATTTTTAATAATTCTAATTAGTTTTAATTAGTATTAAATAGATAATTAGTAATTAATTAATAATAAATAATTAAATAGTGTAAAAATAGTTTTTATTTTTCTTAAAATTTTCTTTAACTATTAGAATTGTAAAAATATTAATTTTACACTTTTAACCCTTCCCGTTCATCAGTTGTACTTTTTGTTCTGTTCGTCTGTGTACGTTTTTTAATTAAATCGTACGTTTTTAGGTTTTAGCTCAAATCTTCGTAATCTAAATTCTCGTAATCACTCACGTAGCTTTCCTAAGCTATATTTGTTAATAATTTCCAAATAATTCTGATCATAACCCTTTTCTGTGAATAATCACCCGATCACGAATACGCTAAAGTTACAATTCACACTTCAACGGGACTTAACGACCTGGTGATACCTTATATTACCCGGAGCATTGACCTAAGGAGTTTGACCTTGTTGACCATTGACTTGGTCAATATATGGTTGACTGTTTAGCATCAATCAGGCATCATGCGGGAAGTCTACTATCATGACTGGCTTTCCAACCCAGTAATGGTAAAAAAGAGTGATGGCAGTTGCAGAATGTGCGTAGACTTCACCGATCTTAATAAAGCATGTCCACAAGACTGCTACCCGCTACCAGAAATCGACTGGAAGATAGAATCCCTATGCGGATATCCCTTTAAATGTTTCCTAGACGCATACAAAGGGTACAATCAAATTCAGATGGCAGAGGAGGATGAAGAAAAAAGCATGTCCACAAGTCAAGGGGTATATTGCTACACGAAAATGCCCTTTGGCCTAAAGAACGCGGGCGCAACATACCAGCGATTGGTGGACATGGCCTTTTAAAAGCAAGTAGGTTGCAACCTGGAAGTTTATGTCGATGACCTTGTTATAAAGAGTCATACTGAGGAGGAATTGGTGCGCGACATCGAGGAGACATTCAAAACACTAGGAAGGATAAACATGAAGTTAAACCCCAAGAAGTGCACCTTTGGCGCAACAGAAGGCATGTTCCTTGGATATCTAATAGAACCTGACGGCATCAAGCCTTGCCTAGAAAAGACAAAAGCTGTCATCTATCTCCCCTCACCGCGCACATTGAAAGAAGTCCAATCATTAAACGGAAAGCTAACTGGGCTAAACCGTTTTTTGTCCAAGTCAGCAGACAAATCACTCCCTCTCTTTAAAACACTCACGAAGTGCACAAAAAAGGAAGACTTTCGTTGGACGGATGAGGCAGAAGATGCCTTCCAACAACTTAAGCAACATCTCGCAGCCCTTCCCAAACTCGATGCACCCCAACCAGGGGAAGAATTGATCATGTACTTATCTGCAACTCATGGAGCAGTCAGCGCGGTGCTATTAACAGATAGAAACTCCGTTCAAACACCAATATATTTTGTGAGCAAAGCACTCAAAAAGACAGAGACCAACTATACTGCCATGGAAAAACTGGTCCTAGCTCTAGTCTTCACAGCTAAGAGATTGCGCCGATACTTCCAAGCGCACCCAATAGCTGTAATCACGGACCAACTAATCAAGCAAGTTATCTCTAAACCTGACGCATCAGGACGGCTACAAAAATGGAGTGTGTTATTGAGCGAGTATAACATCTCTTATAGACCGCGCACCGCAGTTAAAGGATAGTTATTGGCAGATTTCATCAGCGAAAAGCCAGATATTGACACTCCACCTACAAAAAGTGAAACAATACTACAAGAACCATGGATTCTATTCACAGATGGATCCTCGTGCGTGGATGGATCAGGCGCGGGCCTTATCCTCACTAACCCAGAAGGAGTGGAATTCACTTACGCACTGCGTTTTGAATTCACAGCCACAAACAATGAAGCAGAATTTGAAGCCCTACTTGCTAGACTACGCATTGCCACTCAAATGGGCGTACGCAACCTAGAGGCAAATGTAGATTCCAGGCTAGTAGCTAACCACGTGTTAGGTGAATATGAGGCCAAGGATGAACACATGGTCCAATACCTCGAAAAAACCAAGTCTCTAATTCAGAATTTTGATAGGTTCACCATCAAACAGGTCCCTAGAGGAGAAAACAGGAAAGCTGACACGCTTCGCAAGATCGCATCTACAAGCTTTGTGCACCTCTCAAAACAGGTATTGGTGGAGACTCTAAAAAACAAATCAATCTCGGAGATGGAAATATCCATGGTGATAGAGGAAAAGAATCCTACGTGGATGACATCTATCATTGAATTTATAAGCAAAAGAATCTTACCACAAGATCAGAAAAGATGCTCGTAGAGTACGGCGTACAGCGCAGAGATTTGAACTCCGAGATGGCGTCCTATATCGACGTCCATTCCTACAACCATGGCTCCGGTGCATTGGACCTCTTCAGGCAGATTATGTACTCCGAGAGATTCGCGCTGGCTCATGTAGTATGCACTCAGGACCACAGTCCGTAGTGGCGCACGCCTTGCGGTCAGGATACTATTGGCCTACCATGTACCGCGACGCGCGGGACATGATAAAAAAATGCAGCGATTGCCAAGTCCACAGGCCAATTCCGCGCCGACCACAACAAGAGCTAACCCCCATCACCTCACCATGGCCATTCTATAAATGGGGCATTGACATTGTAGACCCTTTTCCGGTTGCAGCAGGAGGGCTTAAATTCCTCATTGTAGCTATAGATTATTTTACTAAATGGATTGAGGCAAAAGCAGTGGCAAGCATCACAGGCAACCAAGTCAAACGCTTCGTATGGGACAACATTGTATGTCGATTTGGACTACCTAGAGAGATTATCTCGGACAACGGAAAACAATTCTGTGATAACCCGTTCAAAGACTGGTGTGCGCAATTAAACATTACACAACACTTTGCTTCAGTAAAACGCCCACAAACCAATGGCCTAGTTGAACGCGCGAATCGCAGTTTGGGCGAAGGAATAAAAACGCGCCTTGACAGACATAAAGGAAGATGGGTGGATGAATTATCACATGTTTTATGGGCACACCGCACGACAATTAAAACCAGTACCAGAGACACACCATTCTCTCTTGTTTATGGAACAGAAGCCGTCATACCAGCCAAAATTGGAATGCCAACTATCCGTACAGCGGAAATAAACGTCACAATAAATGACGATGAGCGGCGCATAGACTTGGACCTGCTAAAAGAAAGGCGTGAACGCGCAGCTATACGTGAAGCAAAGGCTAAAGCAAAGATGAAGAAGTATTATGATGCAAAAGTCAAACATACTTCTTTCAGGCCAGGAGACTTTGTATACCGCGCCAATGATGCAAGCCACGCAGAAGATACAGGCAAGCTTGGACCCAAATGGGAAGGACCCTATGAGGTCACAGATGCACTAGGCAATGGTGCGTACAAGTTGTGCGACATGGAAGGCCATGAGCTGGCACACGCTTGGAATATCTGCAATCTCAAGAGATGCTATCTTTAGAAAAGGCTACGGCCCACACGCAGACAACTTCGCACTTTAGTACGCGCCCAATAAATGTCTGTATTTGAAGTTTCTTTTCTTTTTAGGAATTGTCTTTTATCTTAAAAAACTTGCAAGAATTAATAAAATGTTGTGGTTTCTAGCTAACTCCATAACACATTTAACTTTATTGCTTACATTTTTCTTATGTCTCAATATCATTATTTTTTATATTTGGCTACATGGCGTGCATGCACTTATTAAAGACCCACGATGGCGGAAAGGATGAATAAACCTACTAACTAACTCGTTGAGTAAGAGGGTTGCAAACCCATCAACACTGGATCACGCATCCTTGCTAAGCGCCTTACTCTCAAGACGTTGAAGTAAGTTCATATACGCATTCCACGACGGATACGCAACATAACATATATTGTATATACTTAGCAATTCACGAGCCAAGACTCTTGGTCATTTTGATATAGTCTTTGCAAAACAACGCAAGCCTATTTTATAAAAGTTATGCACTTAATATAAATCATTTTAAGTATGTCGCGGTTTCAATTTGACTCTTGGATGATCTTTTACACATAAGAAAACAATATAAGTGCAAATAACAAGGCGTACGAAATAAAAATTAACATTATTATTCATGAGAACTATGAGTTTATACAAGTTATAATTACAAAAATACATATCTAAATGCTATGAGCACGCCTGTGACTTGAGCTACTAGCTGTAGATGCCAACTCCCCAGCCTCCTTAAAAGGCTGCTATCTTTCTGAGACACCGTTGGTACGCTAACGGGAATCCCATCAGACCTGGGGAGATGAGCTGTGCCAACACCGCAAAGAATAGCCTTCCCCTTCACGCCCTTCTTATGAGCAGCTCTTGTCTCATGTGCCTCTAAGCACTTCTTCAAAGAAATCTCATTTTCAAGAGCGAAGGGATTAAGCATGTGGCGGGGGCGGGCAAAAACAGGCACCTTCAGCTGCGACTCGTCTGGCTTCAAAAAGAAGTCAGACTGCGCCTCCGCATCCTCAGCTATGTGCTTGGTCAGAGTTAGGCCCTGCATGATCATGCTGATAGGATAGTCCTGATCACGCTCCAAGCGAGCAATATGAGGAAAGTCAATGACCTTCATCTTTTCCATGGCCCCCACCAGCTCATTAAAAGCATCTGCGCTGTACCCAGGAACTTCTGCAAGCGGCACAATCAGCATCTTGCTCTCATGAAGCTCCTCCACAACCTGGGCCTTGCCGCGTGCCACAACGCACTCCAAGACCTTCCCAAAGGCCTCTACGACCTCCTGGGACTCTAATGTGCCCATAGCAGCTAAGCGCAAACCATGGCTGATCAACCACCTGCACACACAAAAAGACACGCGTTAAAAGGTAAAAAGAGCATTAAAGCATATAGTAAATAAAGACTTCAAAATAGAAGATACATACCTGCGCTTAGCAATGGTAGACATAAGATGAGGATATAACTCCTCATCGTACTCTATACTTAGCTTCCGCAACTTGCTCTCCTGCACTTTCATTTTTTCCTCTACGCGCTCGCAGAACTCATTAAGCTGAGCAAAATGCTTGCTTCGATTCTCCTGCAAGTATTTCAACGCCCAGGCGCAGCTAGACCTGTGCTGCTCAGCTGCAGCACGTTCACGCTTCAGCTCCACCATCAAGGATAGCTTCTCATCAGCAACCTTCCTAGCATGCACAGTGGTAGACTCTACCTCTGCTCGCGCATCAGCTAACTGCGCCCTGAGCAAGACAATCTCCTCATCCTTTTGAGCGAGACTGCTACCTTCCGCAACATACCGCGCCTTTAGCTGAGTAACTAACTTAACCTGACGCTCAACAGCAGCACCAAGATCTTCCATCAGCTGTTGCGCAGACATCTTGTAAAACCCGAATATTTCAAACATGTTAAATACCCAAAATACCCCTCTAATTTTAAACTTTTGAAGAGATGAATAATAATTTAAGACGTTACATTATAACATAAGTATTTAAATCTTTTAACATTTGAACAATAAACGATATACGTATAATAAAAACTTAAGATAAAATATAACATAAGTTTAATAAATGATATTAGAACTATGTATTATATACAATAAACACATTAGTAATTTTATCCCAAGCTAGCTATATCACTAAACGAATCATGCAACATCTTTACATGACCAAAACGATTTTAATCTTTTGTTTCCAAGACTACTAACCGATTTCCTAGCCTCCTTGTTGGGTGTGTCGTTTGTTATGTCATATGGATAAGAGGAAATCAAATAACTGTCACTTAATAGAAGATTTGCATGCCTTTTCTCAGCCCTATTAACAACACGGTATCCCATAAACACACACACGCTTTGACAAGATTGACTCTATCATGTGTATATCCTGCTATTGTAAAGATATGTGTCACATGCTACCCTATCCTAGCCCAAAATAACAAACACGACTTTCCTGGATTAAGCTACACGTTTTGAGTGATTCGAGTACATCAACATTTCATACAAATTTTATCTACTTCCTATTATACTTCACGCGTTTCATGGGTAAATCTCGTATCACTTTCATGTTTTATACAACATGTTTTACTCGACCCTAGAACAACATTTCTAAACCAAAACAAAACAGCCACCACAAATAAAGACCGAGTGTTTATCGAGTTTGGAGCGGTTCACGTCGGGGTTGTGCGTGATTTGAATACCTGTTCGGGTTAGTTTGATCGGTTCGTGAATGGGTATAAGGTGTGGGTTCGCTGGTGCATTATAACTCATGGTAGGGCTGATTCTTTTGGCTCATCTATTCGTATATGTGTCGACTCGAGTTTCGATAATGTTCAAGTTTGATTAGGTGTTATTGGTTGGATTCATTGTAGATCTCAAACAGTTTTCTTTCGGCCTTGAGGTACACTCTTCGAATCACATTCGCTTTGTGTTTATTAATCGTAATATTGTACCCTATCTCTTTCACTATATTATTCATGTATTGAAACATTTCGCTTAAGATGGTATAAAATTTTTATGTAGAAATTGACTCATTGGGTTCACATAATTATGTTTTGAGAGAACATAATGAATCTAAAATAATCACTGTAAATAACGAGGAACTAGCCTTTTGTTCACTTGGCATAACTAAGTCTTTCTTAATAATGATAGTAAATCGGTCCGTTAGTGTCGATACGAAGCCGCTTGATTAAACATAAGTAAAAATATTTTTAGAGCATACCTTGTGCTTGCCGTGTTCACCACAAGAATAATAAAATGAGCAATTTTTCATGCATGGATGAAACCTTTGCATATAATAAATAACATGTATTCATGCAAGTAGGAAGAAAATGAAACTGGAAACCATAGGCTGAATATATGTGTATTTGTGAAACCTGTTGTGATTGGTCACGTATTGCATGTGCATGGTTCAGTTTGGTCATTGTCGAAATGGTGTATTTGTGTGTAAGTGTTAAAGGGTCATACAAGGGTCATAAAACGTGGTACAAACTAAAGAAAATGTGTGAGTGTGTATTATGAGTATGTCAATCACATTGGGTGAGATTAAACAAGTATAAAACATGTCTGTTGTGTGATTAAATCTGGAAAGAGTTAGGCATTACGTTATTTTAGTTTCATTATTTCATGTTGCCATGTTAAGTGGTTATTGAAGGTTTGTGTGTTGCATGTGGTACTAAAACCATATAGAGGTGTGGTCGTGGGTTTGGTTCAGGTGTGAGTTGGGTGAGTTGGTACACGAGTCGTGTGATTATGCATGCTATAATAACGTATTTTAGTGGTCGCGGCGTAAAATAATTTTAAGAGTACGTTATATAAAAATTATAACGACGAGGTCTAAAATTACTATCTTAATATAAATTTATAAAATAAACTTTAAAATAATTTATTTAACATTTTTAATATTAAATTTTGATAAGTTATATTCATGACCCTAAACTTTATTAAATTGACATATTTAAACCTAAACTATTATATTGGTCATTATTGACCTTTAAGTTTATTTAATTGTCATCTATGACCCTAAAGTATAAGATTACTAATTCGGGGAAACTTATTAAATATGGAAAGTTACTATTTTTTTGGAAAGCTACTATAAATGGAAGTTACTAAAAAATGGAAAACCGACTAAAACGAGTAAATCTGAGTTAAAACAAGTTATTAATAATAAGCCGATCATTAACTCGTGTAGATTCGCTGAAGAAGGAGTAACTTCCGATCTTTATGATGTGTTTGCACTTGCGGTTAAGGTACAAATATTCCGCCTTTTTAGCAAAGGCCATCCTTATCTCTTTTGTTTAATGTTTCGATTATGATCCCTTCAGTTAAGCCATTGCTATGTTCCCTTTGTTTGATTCGTGTTTGTTGATACTTGATATTGATATGAGCGTGATATTCGTTTGCATGATATATTTCTTTTCTATAGCATTCTTGATTCTATGCCCATTATGTATTACTTGTATATGATTTGATTAATTTGTAGCCAGTCATGGGGAGTCCATGGCCTTGCTACTGATGCACCAGTGGTATTGACACTATCTGTGGAGGTGGGTTTTAGTCCACAGCGTTCCCTTTAAGCTAGCTATTCAGGCCTATATTTATTATTGTATATGTTTACTTAGCCTAGAGCTTTGTGCATATATATTTGTTTTGTAAGGGGCGTATGGATGCATCCTAGGTACTTTGTTTAGTATTATTTGGTGAATGTTTGGTGTGTGTGCAATACACCCCTTTCACATTTGGTACAATGGAGGTCATGACTCCTATGTACATTTAGTATATATATTGTTGGGCATTCCTATTTGTTCTATTTCTCTATGATTCTTATTATCTTGTCATCTTTAATGTGATTAACTTATGTTTGCCTTATTTCAGTTGCTTACACTTATGATCCATTTCATTTTTCATTGATTCGTTTAACATTCCATATTCGTATTTTGTTTGATTATATTCTGTTAGTCCTACTATATGTCCCATATTCCTTGACCTTTGTCTCAGCAGGTTCGCTTGAACTTCTGTCGTATTCACCTTCGTTTTTCCTTCTTCTATTTGTTTTCGTTTGTTTATATCTGTTCACTGGGCTTTTTAAGTTCAGCCACATTTCTTTTCCTGCTGCAGGTTTTAGAAGGAAGCTGGGTTGAGTGAAGAGTGCTTATGAGCTCTTAGTGGACTACACTGTTGATAGCCTTCCATGGATTAGAGTTTTGACTTAGAGTTTTTCCTTTTGGTTCTTAGCTTGTATTAGTTTTGAAAGTTGTAATGTCTAGAATTAGTCCTTTATCTTTTCATTAGAACTCCATTGTAACCCTTGTATTTGTAATGTATTCTCATTTACTTGTGTTCTGATTTGACTCCAAAATGTTACACTTCAGCCCTTTTCGGGTTGGGGTGTTACAATTTTGGTATCAGAGACAGGTTTGATCGGCGGATTCAAAACCCGTAGAGCTTAGGCTATGATCTGTGAGTATTAGGCTCACTAAGTTTTGTACCATAGGAGTTATGAAACAACCCTTGAGAACTTGCGTTAGGATTTCCACTCTGAAACTTAAGTTATGACCGGTGAGGATTGGGTAGACTATAGGGAATTTGTTTAGGTATCGTTGCTTCCGCATCACTCTTATTCGTGCCTTACTTCTAGTTGATCCTTTTTAGATTTCTCCTTCTGGAGATTTGAAGCCTATTATTTTGCATAACATGAGTTTAGTGACCAAGTTTAGAATGCGTTGAGAATTTTTCGGTAATGTTTGACATTACATAAGCTTTATCTTCTTTGATTTCAACCTCTGATTCATTTGTTAACCCTTTAGATGCCTCTACAGGCACTCTGAGAATTTCTATGATCACGGCGTGTTTGACACGTTCCGTGAAATCTCTTGCTTTTGATAAGCATATTTAAGTTTCCCTACACAATTAGAGTTTGCCTTATCCAGTTGTATTCCTATGAGAAATCTTGTGGTGATAACCCATGAGAATAGGAATATTATTCATCACTTCTGAATGATAAGATTCGCTATGCTGATCTGTCTTTCCTTGGAAAGTTTAAATTCGACTGTCGTTCTGATATTGACTGGTGGACTGAGCATCAAGCTGCTACTACTGTCATACTGCGTCTCTCCTTTGACATTTTGAACCACTCTGATTTATTTTGTCGTGATTTCTGATTGTTAAACTTTTGTTATCCTTATTACCCTAGAAACTCGTATGTTACTTTCGCGGTTGTGGAGTTTTTCTAGCATCTATTCTTATTTCCAGTGGGATGAATCTCACTTTGAGAGTCATTTTGTAATCTAAATTCTTCCAATGAATCCCTGAATGAACCACCCAAATTTTCCACCGATTATTAATTTGATTTGACTTAGTATTAAGAAAATGTTTAGTCACGACTCGAGGTAGAATATGATTTCATTAAAGGCATGTTTATATGATGCAAGTATTATGACGCCTGGCCAACGTGATAATAATTACATCGTATAACTTGAACTTATGGGGATCATAGGATATCTTTGAGGTGTGCCTGAGAACAGTTAAGTTGATGAGACAGAACCCTATCCGTATAGGATGACGTTTTTCCTGATTTTGAAACTCCATATTCAACAGCACCAGCCGAATTGAGAGAACTGGAGGAGTGGCAACCACAAAGCTATGAAATGGTTTGTTGTCTTAGTGTATCTCCTTGGAGTGCTTCAGTTTTTTTTCGCGATGAAGAGAGATGGTAGTAGGAGATTATGTATTGACTTCTGGAAGCTGAACCGTATCACTATTTGAACCCATTATTCCCTACCTCGAATCGACGATGTATCTGATCTACTTTAGGACGCGGAGTTTTCCTTTAGATGGATTTATGGCTTGAAGTTATTCCAAGAATTTCATTTCGTATTCGTATCAGCCACTATGACTGTTAATGATGCTAATAGTATTAGCTAATGCTTTGACTGTTTATTGAATTTGATGAATCGTGTCTTTCGTGAGTACTTAGACAAATTGGTTATAGTATGACATATTAGTACATTCAGATACGAAGGAGAAACATGAGAATCA
This sequence comes from Artemisia argyi, assembly GCA_030686995.1. Classification (NCBI taxonomy): domain Eukaryota; kingdom Viridiplantae; phylum Streptophyta; class Magnoliopsida; order Asterales; family Asteraceae; genus Artemisia; species Artemisia argyi. The sequence continues at coordinate 71,403,436 of CM060689.1, forward strand.
TTTTCGTATTATGTTGGAAACATGAGGATCATTTGTATATTCTGGAAGCATGATATTGGTTGAAAGATGTTCACGACTTGCGTTACTGTTGAGGAATTTTATGAGTAAAGAAGAGAATCTTAGTTTGGATGAGAACAGAGTTTTGAAAAAAAACTGAAATAGAAATTAGCTTCAACTTCCATACTTTCAGGTAGTACCAATTTTGGGACGTTTCAAGAAGAGACTTGGTTATGCCATTATGCAGCATGGGAAGGTTATTGCTTACGCATCAAGACAATTAGAATTGTTTGAGGAGAATTATTCAATGCATGACCTGGAATTGGCGGCAGTGTGGTTACTCTTAGGATTTGAAAGACATATCTTACAAGGTAAATTTGGTGGCAGATGCATTTAGGAAGAAATTTAAAGTTTCGGTTTGTCTTAGAGATTGAGCTTAAGAAAATCAAGACTTAGAACTCAGGGAAGTTGAGTCGTGGCGAACATGAAGGTTGAGTCCAATTACAAATTTTAGAAGCTAAGGAGCAAGATGGCGAACTATGATCTGTGTTAGAAGATTAAAGAGGAGTTATTCTGATTGAGGCACAGTTTTACTTCCTCTATCCCTCTTAGTTGTACTAAGATGTATAAGGGACCTAAACAGAATTTTCAGATGGAATGGCATGAAACTGGTTGTGATCAAATTAGTGACGATGTGCTTAGTATGTTAACAAGTCAAGATTGAACTTCAGCATGCAAGGGAGTTCCTTTAACTTATGAACTTTCTGACTTAGAAGTAGGATTATAATTTTAATGAACCTTGTAACGAAACCTCCTCACACATTTGAGAAGAATGATATTATTTGAGTGGTGATGGATCATTTGATTAAGTCAGCTCATTTTGCCTCTTAGAATGTGAATTCAGTTAGCAAGTTGGCAGAAGATTATTCAATTACATGGCGCGCCAACAGTGATCGTGTCAAAGATTCGCGTTTTACTTCACATTCCAAGGAGAACTACTCGAGGCTTGAGGGACCAGACTCAAGTATAGGAATGCTTTTCACCGACAGACTTATGGATAAGCAGACAACTATTCAGACTTGGAAGAAGTGTTGAGCAGGAAGTTGATAAGTGTGTGATCTGATTGTGTTTGCTCATTAAGATCGATGGCATGCAAGTGACAAAGTTTGTCCTTTCAGATAGTGTATGAACGAAAATGTAGAACACCTTCGGTTGAATTAAGTCGAGAAGCCACTCGTTGAATGGTTGGAGTTGATTACAATGACTGATGGATTTGTTGTCATTGTGGAAGAGGAAGTTTGAAAGTTTAGACAGGAATTCGTGTGTCCCATATGATGTTTCCGTACAGAAGAGCTAGGCGTGTTGGCATTAAGGAAACTTTGGTTCATGATATATTAGTCCTTAGATTCATTCTATCTCTGCGGTTATCCTACCTATCGCATTATACATTCTGATATGATTCGATACTCCGATTTATGCTTAGTTAATCGTTAATACGATTAGGTTACCAACCTCTTTAGGAAACTTTTGGTATGACTGATAATTCAGTATATGCTCCTCTGATTTTAGCAAGATCCTTAGTTCGTTCAAAACCTGATTCGATTTGTGAAGTTCTCTATCATCTAGTTTCACTTCCGTATTATTTCCAGATTCATCTGATGTTCATATATATCTTTATGAAATTTTGACTATCATCTATTTCATGTTCATTTAGTACTCGTCGGATCAGATTTGTTTTATGTGGAGAGCCAGGACTATCCTATTTTGTTCCGATCGAGTCATGAGAAAGTTTTCCGTTCGTTAAAATTCTTTGGAGAAACTATTCCAAGCAAGTTAATCACTTTCTTTTCATTTTGTGAATTGGTACGTTTCCGTTTGATCTCTTCATTTCAATTTCGCGGACGAAATTTTCTTTTGAGAGGGGAAGAGTTGTAAAACCCGAATATTTCAAACATGTTAAATACCCAAAATACCCCTCTAATTTTAAACTTTTGAAGAGATGAATAATAATTTAAGACGTTACATTATAACATAAGTATTTAAATCTTTTAACATTTGAACAATAAACGATATACATATAATAAAAACTTAAGATAAAATATAACATAAGTTTAATAAATGATATTAGAACTATGTATTATATACAATAAACACATTAGTAATTTTATCCCAAGCTAGCTATATCACTAAACGAATCATGCAACATCTTTACATGACCAAAACGATTTTAATCTTTTGTTTCCAAGACTACTAACCGATTTCCTAGCCTCCTTGTTGGGTGTGTCGTTTGTTATGTCATATGGATAAGAGGAAATCAAATAACTGTCACTTAATAGAATTCTCACAGTTAACAATAATTGAGAGATGAATGTGATATTGACTTTCCAAGCTCAGGGGTATGTTTTAATACCTAGACTGTGATCTTAATATCAAAAGACAGATAACCAAACTATCAATTCAACAAATGAACCAACACACAGTGGTCAAATCCACTGTGCCAAACACCCTTTAAAAGACTGAAAATGGATTTTTACAATGCAATCTAATCTATTTGATCCATAAACTGAATAAATAACTTTCAATAACATTAACCCAACCTAGTTTAACTGATTTAAACAACAAATGAAGACAGAAAATATTAAATGACAAGAAAAATTGAGAGAAGCTTACAATGGATACCAATCTGAGAAATGGAACCAGGGGAAGCCAACTCACAACCTACACACCTAATGCTCACCAGAGCTTCTAAACCATTACCATACTTCCAAAATCCAAAATGCTCCTTGCTTGCATAACCTTGAACACTGAATTTCTTATTTTTAATTATTTATCTTGATTTTCTTGATTTTACTGAAAGGAAGTAAAGACTGAATTTTAAAGATGTCTGAGTCTTACAAAAGCTTAAATATGAACTGTTTTGAGGTAAATGAGCAACAAACAACAACTTTAACAATCTTGAGTGAATGTGTCAAATTCACTATGAATTGCCAAAACCTGAAATCAAACTTGGGTACTGACTTTAAGAAACTTTGAAATTGAACCTTTCATTAATATTAAAGTGATACAAACTGGAGATTACAACTAAAATTAAAGATTTAAAACTGAAAATAAAAGATTACACTACGAAATTGGTCTAAAACTAGTGACAACTGTAAACTTCTCTTTTTCTTTTCTTTTATAGCTCCTGGAGGTCCACTGAATCTTTCCCACTTGCTTTGAGCCGTTGGATGAGCTTGGTTGATCATGGCCGTTCAAATTGGTATTTGGCGGGAAATAAGGAAAAGTGGGTTTGGTTTGTGCATTTATGAGGAGGGGGTTGGTTGGGTGTAGGTGATAGTATTTATGATGTTTGGTGAGGAGATTGAGGAGATTGGGAGGAGGGGGGAGACAAAGCACCAGGGATTAGGGAGAGGTTAGGGACGGTGAATAGTAATCGGGGGTGAGGGGTTGACTGGTCAACGAGCAGGGGTGAGTTATTATAAAAGGGATGGGCCGGGTATTTTTGTTTGGGCTTGGGGATTTGGATAGTGTACTGGACCAGGCAAAAAAAAAGAGGGTAAAGGGCTTGGTTTGTTTGTGTAGTTTGTTTGTTTATTTTGCAAAAACCACAAGGATCATTTTTGTAATTTAGCAAAATGCAAGGGCTGATCATGCAATCTTTCCAAAGTAACAACAAGGACCATACTTGCATAGTTCAAATATTCAAAACCCATTTTTGCAATTTTGTACTTTTCAAAATTCCCGGGGACCATTTATGTCAATTTTCAAAATCCGGGGACTAAAATTGCCATTTTGTAAAATCTTTTATCCAAGGACCAAATTTGAACATTTTTGAACTTCCAAGGACTAAAAATGATTTTTTTATCGAAAAATATCCCACCAAGGATTGAATCTGCCAAAATTTGAAACTCCAGGGACTAATTTCGTAAATTTCCAAAACTTTCCAATTTTTCACCAAAGGACTAAATATGACATTTTATGATTTCAAAATGACCTTTGGTGATAATTTTCCATATTTTGAATATCCAGGGACTAAATTTGTAATTTTATGAAAGTTGGGGGACTGAAACTGCCAATTTTGCAAACTTTGTACGTTTTTGTCTGTTTTTGCTCATTTTGCATCTAAAACATATAAAACACAATTTTGAAATATTTTTAGTATTTTGATGCATTACTGAGTGTTTTTGTATGTTTTGCAGTTCAGATTTGACCAAAAATGATGAGTGTTTGAGCACTCATCATAGATCTCGAACAGTTTTCTTTTGGCCTTGATGTACACTCTTCGAATCACATTCGCTTTCTGTTTATTAATCGTAATATTGTACCCTATCTCTTTCACTATATTATTCATGTATTGAAACATTTCGCTTAAGATGGTATAAAATTTTTATGTAGAAATTGACTCATTGGGTTCACATAATTATGTTTTGAGAGAACATAATGAATCTAAAATAATCACTGTAAATAACGAGGAACTAGCCTTTTGTTCACTTGGCATAACTAAGTCTTTCTTAATAATGATAGTAAATCGGTCCGTTAGTGTCGATACGAAGCCGCTTGATTAAACATAAGTAAAAATATTTTTAGAGCATACCTTGTGCTTGCCGTGTTCACCACAAGAATAATAAAACGAGCAATTTTTCATGCATGGATGAAACCTTTGCATATAATAAATAACATGTATTCATGCAAGTAGGAAGAAAATGAAACTGGAAACCATAGGCTGAATATATGTGTATTTGTGAAACCTGTTGTGATTGGTCACGTATTGCATGTGCATGGTTCAGTTTGGTCATTGTCGAAATGGTGTATTTGTGTGTAAGTGTTAAAGGGTCATACAAGGGTCATAAAACGTGGTACAAACTAAAGAAAATGTGTGAGTGTGTATTATGAGTATGTCAATCACATTGGGTGAGATTAAACAAGTATAAAACATGTCTGTTGTGTGATTAAATCTGGAAAGAGTTAGGCATCACGTTATTTTAGTTTCATTATTTCATGTTGACATGTTAAGTGGTTATTGAAGGTTTGTGTGTTGCATGTGGTACTAAAACCATATAGAGGTGTGGTCGTGGGTTTGGTTCAGGTGTGAGTTGGGTGAGTTGGTACACGAGTCGTGTGATTATGCATGTTATAATAACGTATTTTAGTGGCCGCGGTGTAAAATAATTTTAAGAGTACGTTATATAAAAATTATAACGACGGGGTCTAAAATTACTATCTTAATATAAATTTATAAAATAAACTTTAAAATAATTTATTTGACATTTTTAATATTAAATTTTGATAAGTTATATTCATGACCCTAAACTTTATTAAATTGACATATTTAAACCTAAACTATTATATTGGTCATTATTGACCTTTAAGTTTATTTAATTGTCATCTATGACCCTAAAGTATAAGATTACTAATTCGGGGAAACTTATTAAATATGGAAAGTTACTATTTTTTTGGAAAGCTACTATAAATGGAAGTTACTAAAAAATGGAAAACCGACTAAAACGAGTAAATCTGAGTTAAAACAAGTTATTAATAATAAGCCGATCATTAACTCGTGTAGATTCGCTGAAGAAGGAGTAACTTCCGATCTTTATGATGTGTTTGCACTTGCGGTTAAGGTACAAATATTCCGCCTTTTTAGCAAAGGCCATCCTTATCTCTTTTGTTTAATGTTTCGATTATGATCCCTTCAGTTAAGCCATTGCTATGTTCCCTTTGTTTGATTCGTGTTTGTTGATACTTGATATTGATATGAGTGTGATATTCGTTTGCATGATATATTTCTTTTCTATAGCATTCTTGATTCTATGCCCATTATGTATTACTTGTATATGATTTGATTAATTTGTAGCCAGTCATGGGGAGTCCATGGCCTTGCCACTGATGCACCAGTGGTATTGACACTATCTGTGGAGGTGGGTTTTAGTCCACAGCGTTCCCTTTAAGCTAGCTATTCAGGCCTATATTTATTATTGTATATGTTTACTTAGCCTAGAGCTTTGTGCATATATATTTGTTTTGTAGGGGGCGTATGGATGCATCCTAGGTACTTTGTTTAGTATTATTTGGTGAATGTTTGGTGTGTGTGCAATACACCCCTTTCACATTTGGTACAATGGAGGTCATGACTCCTATGTACATTTAGTATATATATTGTTGGGCATTCCTATTTGTTCTATTTCTCTATGATTCTTATTATCTTGTCATCTTTAATGTGATTAACTTATGTTTGCCTTATTTCAGTTGCTTACACTTATGATCCGTTTCATTTTTCATTGATTCGTTTAACATTCCATATTCGTATTTTGTTTGATTATATTCTGTTAGTCCTACTATATGTTCCATATTCCTTGACCTTTGTCTCAGCAGGTTCGCTTGAACTTCTGTCGTATTCACCTTCGTTTTTCCTTCTGCTATTTGTTTTCGTTTGTTTATATCTGTTCACTGGGCTTTTTAAGCTCAGCCGCATTTCTTTTCCTGCGGCAGGTTTTAGAAGGAAGCTGGGTTGAGTGAAGAGTGCTTATGAGCTCTTAGTGGACTACACTGTTAATAGCCTTCCATGGATTAGAGTTTTGACTTAGAGTTTTTCCTTTTGGTTCTTAGCTTGTATTAGTTTTGGAAGATGTAATGTCTAGAATTAGTCCTTTATCTTTTCATTAGAACTCCATTGTAACCCTTGTATTTGTAATGTATTCTCGTTTACTTGTGTTCTGATTTGACTCCAAAATGTTACACTTCAGCCCTTTTCGGGTTGGGGTGTTACACATCTCTTCATGCGCCCTCACCGGCTCCTCTACATGAACATGAGCCGCCTGAGGTGGCACCAACCACTCAACGAACGCTGCATCACCCCCTGCAGCACTGCCACTATACGCAAAAAACAGAGAAGTAAAGGATAAGTACTGCGAAGTAACACATATAAATGTAAATACTTAAGTAAAGGTCACTCACCTAGGAGGCGCAGTCCCAGCATTCTCCTACGCAGCAACAGACGATGACGTCTCCTCCTCTGTGGATTCATCCACAATGATGGTATGAACGTCTGCACTTGGAGGTCCTTTCGCCATCATCAACAACAGCCTTGCGCTTCACACCCTGGTGCTCCTCTTCAGAGTCAGTATCCACTTTGAGAATCCCTGCACCAGTGGACGACTCAGCGCGCGCAAGCTCAAGCGCCGCCACTTCCTGCGCAGGCACAGTCTGCACTGGTGTCGCATTCACAACGGGCTGCGATGCGTCAGAAGCCTCTTCTTGGGCAAACTCCTGCAGACGTCCAGCAGTAGCCTCCAAGATGGGCACTTCACCCTCCTTCCGAGGGCGCACACCCACAGTAACCTGCGTAGGCTTCGCTAACTTTACCACGGAAAACAGATCCATCTCTGCGCAACACATGAACGAACAAAGAAAAGAGAAAGTCAGTGGATTAAATCAATATATACAAGGGAGCATACATTATAAACGTGAGGGAAAGAATGGACAAGCACCCACCCCGGCCGTCTTCAACCAAAAATGTTGGTATCTCGTCACTTCCCCTGAAATAGTTGCGGATCATTCCCATGTGCACCAAGAACTCCTCGGGATAGGTGTTGATTGGGATGCGGTTCTCATTAATAATCTCTGCATCCTCCTTGCTGTACGTACCGGGATCTGGGCGCTCATCCTTTAGAAGCCCTCCTTGGGTATAAAACCCAGAGAGCGTGGTAAAAACCTTATCATCTATCCAAAAGAACCTTTCCCTCCAACCCCTTAGGGTGTCTTCCTTATCAGTATAACATTGATAGCGCCCTGGGCGCTTAGAAAACGTCACCCACCCATTCGACCACGACGTGTGGTAGAACGTGCAGAAAAGGTTAATGATATTACTTTTATAAGTAATTTCATAGTTGACCTTTTCTCCTTTATCATGCTTTTCAGGTAATCATCAGTAGGTGGAAGTCTAGGAAAGTATATGCACGGGTGCTTTCATTTGAGTCATATGTGTCCCAAAAACAATATCTTATCTTTTGAGTCATGCCATAAAAGTTCAAATTTATATGTTTGGGTCCAAAACAAATGAGTCGGTTCAAAAGGTCATACCCGAGCTACCCTTGGGCTAGTCTCGTCAGACTTTAAGCAAAACCAAATGCACCCTTTTGTGGGGCTGTGGTGTGGACCGAACAACCAAACCCTAACCGCAACCCTGACGGGCTTGCGATGTGGGCTGAAACAAACCAAACGAACACCCTTTTTTGGGTTTGTGTTTCTAGCCGAGTCCAACCACAACAAAAATAGCCATAAGCCTGTAATAAGCTCAAAAAATAAGTAATAAGGTAAAAGAAGAAAAAGATATAAAAGAAAAACATAAACAAGCCACACTGAAGCTCAAACCGAGGACCCCTCGGTGGTTGGTGTCACAAGGAAAAACAAACACCCTCTGTGGGGTGGCTTTCCAACTAAAGCAAAACAAACACCCTAAAATCAAATAACTTGAATAAGCCACCTCCATAAGCCATAAGATAATCACTTAAAAAGAAAGAAAAAGAGATAGAAATATCAAAACTAAACCCACCCGAGGAGGTTTCGAACCCGTGATCTTTCAGTGGAGTTTTCTTTCACACCGAAACAAACACCCCTTAATAAGCACTCGAATAGCTTATTCAATAAGCTAAGATCAACATAAGCTATTTAGCAAAATATCTTTATTTAACCATAATAACCACCATTATTTAACTAACAACTTTTGTTATTCAAGCATACCCTCAAATCGACCCATATGAAGGTTAGAGGCTTTCGATGTCATGTTTAAAACTTCAAAAATTCGTAACTCCAATTTTTAACCATCAATCAAGAAATAAAAAGATAGTATTTTTAGTTGGAAGAAAAATTACTTGGAGGTGTGATTAAACCCTTTATGTTCGACCCTACGTACAACTTTTTATTTATTTATTTATTTATTTATTTGGACTAAACCCCGATACAAGAGGAACTTGAATCTTGAATCTTGAAGAAGAAGAAAGCGAAAAATTTCCTATGGTAGTAGCATGGTGGTTGGCAGCCGGCGGTGTACAAGAGAGGGATAAAGGAGATAATATATTTTTTTTTCTTTGAGAAAGTGAGATAAGATCGATTATGTGTGTATGTGTGAGAGAGAGAGAGAGAGAGAGAGAGAGAGAGAGAGAGAGAGAGAGAGAGAGAGAGAGAGAGAGAGAGAGATGAATGGTTATCAAAAGGGTGAGATATTAGACTAATGCTAATGGGCGTTGGATGGTGACCACAACCGAGCAAATCGACGCGTCTCCCCCTAGCCAAGCCACAAGCGACGCGTCTCTTGGCAATTTTTTCAAAGTTTCGGTTGCCTCACCAACCGAAACAATTGCATCATCTTCCATATATTTTTGACCGTTTGGAGTTTATTATTCGAACGTTTGGGAAAAATAGATGCAATGGACCACCTTCTACAAATTTAGATTTTCTGGTTTTTTTCTTGAAGAAGACGAAGGAGGCGCATGGAATGATATGAAGGGTTTCTTGACTTATTTCTATTAGGAATAGGGCAACTAATTATAACAAAGCCCATTTAGACATAGTGATATTTTTTCCTTTTAATTTTTCACTTCTCCTATACACGGTAGTTTTTTTTTTAAACAAATCTTCATTTTTCCTCTATAAAACCAATTTCATCTCCTTGAATTAAATTTTAATTAAAACAAAATGGGGTTGCTTTTGTAGTCACCACTAGCTAATTGTGGTTGGGTTGGAGTTGTGGAGAGAGAAAACTGAGGTAGCGCTGACGTGACGGGGTTGCTTTTGTGGAAGTGGTGTTGCCATTAGCACTAATCTTATGTACTCGTATAAGATTTGCATTTATCTTGATAACATTAGTGTTTAAAATGTATAGTTTGATCTCGGTAATTACAAATGTAACACTTTTAAGTCGCAAAATTTAAAACCAGGTAATGTAAACATATAAAACTTACAAAAATGTTCAAACTTATCAATACACTCTATATTAGTATATTAAATGAGTGATAAGTTTAACGGAGCGCGTAAATGTTGTTAAAACCTAGAAACGTAGGTTTGATACGCGTAAAACATAAAAGATATATGATTTACGTAAATATGGTAAAATAATAATAGTTCATATAAATATGACTATAAGAAAAAATAAAATGCTTAAAACACGTAGAGTGATCATAGTCTAGTGTTGGTTACGAGTTAAGCGTACACGATTGAATTTACGTAATTACTTATAAAAGTAATATCACTTAAAGCTAAAATAATGATAATAATAATAAGTCAAAATAAATAGTCAAATTATAGCTTGAAATGTACAAGTTGCTACAGATGGTGATCCGGATTCTGATCCGGCATTATATAAGAGTCTTGTGGGTTCTCTTCAGTATCTCACTTTTACTCGCCTCATGTTTCTTATGTAGTACAACAGGTTTGTCTTTATATGCATGATCCTCAGGAGTCTCATTTTGTGGCTCTTAAGAGGATTTTGAGGTATGTTTGGGGTACTTTAGACTATGGGTTACAATAGTTTTCATCTTCTACTTCCTCATTGGTTGCTTATTGGATGCTAATTGGGCTCGTTGCCCTACTGCTCGGAGATTGACTTCTGGCTATTGTGTATTTCTTGGCAACAACTTGCTCTCCTGGTCCTCTAAGCGTCAACTGAAGCTTTCTCGTTCTAGTGCAGAGGCAGAGTATAGTGGTGTTGCCAATGCTGTTGTTGAGACCTATTGGTTGAGGAATTTGCTACGAGAGCTGCATACTCCTTTGTCTTTCGCTACGCTAGTTTACTATGATAATGTCAGTGCTGTATATCTATCTTCTAATCCGGTTCAGCATTAACGTACGAAGCATATAGAGATTGATTTCACTTTATTCGGGATTTGGTTGCTGCTGGTCACGTTCGAGTTCTTCATGTTCCTTCACATTATTAGTATGCGGATATTTTTACCAAAGGCTTACCTTCACCTTTAATTTGCTTGAGGAGTTTCGTTCCAGTTTAATTGTCCGGTGTCCTCCCGCTCAAACTGCGGGGGAGTGTTAGTCGTATATTATGAGCCTGAGTCTAGTTTGTATGAGCTAAGACCCGAGTATTATTTGTTAGGGTTTCTACACTATATATGTATATTTGGTGATAATGAATGAGAGCCCAATCCTTAGACACTTACAAATATGACATACCTGTTTTACTAATGTTGTGATTTGTGAATGATGACGAATCCTATATGCAGGTGAATGAGAACGACCCTCATGAGTGAAAACTGAAACAAGCAACTTCCACAATTTAAACTCCGTGTGCTAAAAATTCGATTATTTGATTAGGGGTAGCAAACTATTGAACTCATTTCGTATGCCCCAACATATTTGTCTCATATAATAGTGGGTTTTACATATATGCAAACCAAATAACTTTTTGACCGTTTTAAGCTTTTAAGGCATAAGGCTGCATCCATAAAATTATGAAAACATGCATATGCTTTATCATGCGGTCATAAAAAATGTATGAAAGTTAAATAAGATTTTCCACCTTCTAAACTTATTTAATATATTCACTTTATAATAAGTGTACATTTTTCACTTGTTAGGGGGTGTCATCGTAGTCGGTATGGGGCTCGGGGTGGCTCGGCGTCCATCGGCAAAATAAAACCACAAGCTCGGCATGAGCTAATCGGCATAGTAGTCGGTATACATTACCGATTCGGGGAAGAGATTTGGCATTTAATATTTTGTACTGCTGCAAATTTTATGGAGTTACCGTTTGAAAGTTTCTTACATTTTCAAAAAAAATAAAATAAAATAAAATTTACCCCCTTTAAAAATCACAATTCACTTATTCACAATCATATTTTACCATCTTTTCTTCAAATCACATATTCACAATCACCAATTCACTTTAAAAATAAAGATCATGGATCCAACTAAATCCCAACAAGGTTCAACATCAAGTAATGGATGAGAATGTTGAGAAGAAACGTGCGAAGGAAGAGTTGACAGAAAAGTTAATGGCGGCACAACTAGAAGGGGTTCAAGAAAAGAATTTTTTTCGAGCAATGAAGTTCTTCAACGACCCCCATGATACAATACTAGACCCAACAATGCGCGACATTATGATTGAAAAAAACGTGAAGTCGCGGCCAAATATGGATGGCCTTGCAATTTTTAGAAATTGTTTTTTTTTTTTTTTTTTTTTTTTTTTTTTTTTTTTTTTCATATCTATCATGTAACTTTTTTTTTTAATTATTAATGAAATTTGAAGTTTTTATTTTAATTGTTAAATATAATTATCAGTAAAAAAAAATAAAATAAAAAATAATAATGTTTAGGCATCGATCGGCATAACATTGCCACTAAACATATGGAATTAGGCATCCAAAGGCATGAAATGAGTTGTTGAAGATGATTGGCTAATTACATTAATTTTCTAGGTATCATTAGGCATAGTTGCCACCCCCTTACACAGTTTTGAGAAGTTTGTATTTTCCCACTTTCATCCAATAAGATCTCAATTTTTTTTGCAAAAATGTTTTGATTCGTTAATAATTAGAAGTGACCACCTACTGTGTGACAAACCAAAATAGCATGTTACACATTTATTATAAGATAGGGAGTATCAATCAACTAGTACGAGAACATAAGTACTACGTATTTCTTTCGTGTGCCAAGAACTATTTGACGAGTTGATTTGAAGAGCAAACTAGTTGGGTAGATTCTCATTTTGTATCGTCCTAAACGCAATCCCTCAATAATGTTGTGCCTTGACTATGGTCCCCACGTTCCCATTTCTTTATCCAAAATCCATGCGGCTAGCTTTGCTAACACGTCAAAAGTTCTTTATATATCCAACTTTTACCATATAACCTATCAAGCAATCTTAGTCACTTATTTTTTTTTTATCAAAATAAAAAAATAAACTTTCACCCTTTTTTTAAAACTTAAATATTTCGCAAACCGTAAATCATCAAGCTACAAAAAAAATACCATTGCGAATAGAATTAAATTATCTTTCTATATACATGCATTGTTATATAATTTCAACGAACTTTTTTTTCGCCCAGAAAAATCATATATGATTCGAAGAATAGAATCATATATGATTTTTTACGAATCATATATGATTTTTACGAATCATATATGATTCTTTCTGGGCGAAAAAAAATTCGTCAAAAGTATATAACAATGCATATCTATAGAAAGATCATTTAATTCTCGTCGTGATGGTATTTTTTTTGTAGCTTGAAGATTTACCGTTTGCAAGATATGTTGTTTTGAAAAAAAAAGTGAAAAATATAAATGAGTGGCTATGATTGGTTGATAAGTTCTATGTCATTTAGGGGGGTGGCAACCCTTCGGCAAAAGGGTCTCGGCAAGAGTTGCCGATCGGCAAAACCCACCGCCACTCAATCGGCAAAGTGAATTCGGCATGAGTTGCGGTTCATGCTACCGATTCGGTATTGTGTGAATCAAGAAGATTTCTAGCCGTTGGTCATTAATGGGGGGAGCGTGTAGTATTGCTTGAAAACAAAACAAAACAAAACAAAAAAAAAAAAAAAAAAAAAAAAAAAAAAAAAAAAAAAAATTCCCTATAAATATACAACATATTATTTTAAACACACAAACCAAATCAAAATCACAAAACAAATCACAAATCGAATAAAAAAAAACAATACACAAATTATTTAACCATGTCAATGTCTTCTTCCTCATCGGACGAGATCATTATTCCCCCGGATTCGTCCGAAGAATGGTTATCCGGAAGTACGTTTGAAACCTTTTTAGCCGCAATCGAAGGTCTTGAAGATACGGCTACCTCTACCGACACCCGTGGTTATGTCCAACGTTTTCGTGAAAAAGCTTTAGAAACTCTTTTGAATGATTATTTTGTTGAACAACCAAAGTTTAACGAAAGCGTTTTTCGTGATCGTTTTCGTATGAGTAAAAATTTGTTTTTAAAAATTGTTGATGATATTGAAGCCCAATTCGAATGGTTTCAACCGGGTCAAGATGCGATGGGCCAAAATAGTTTTACGGCATTACAAAAATGTACATCCGCAATTCGACAACTCGCAACGGGTGAACCTCCGGATAGATTTGATGACTATCTAAACATGGCACGAAGAACGTCAGGTTGTTATTTTAATTAAATTATTTCGTTTTTAAATTTTTTAATATTTCGTTTTTATTATTATTTTTTAAATTATTTCGTTATTATTTTTTTTTATAATAGTTTAGTTATTATTTTTAAAATTATTTCGTTATTATTTTTTTTTTATAATTGTTTAGTTATTATTTTTTCATTATATATTTCGTTATTATTTTAGGAGAATGCCTTGATAAATTTTGCGATGCGATTATAAAGTTATATGGTCGAGAGTTCTTACGTAGGCCTACAAACCATGACGTAGCATGCTTATTCAATGTACATGAAGAAAAACATCATATTCCGGGAATGCTTGGTAGCATTGATTGTACGCATTTTGTTTGGCGCAATTGTCCTAGACACTTAAGAGGCCAATATAAGAGAGGTGATCACCAATACCCGACTATTATGCTTGAAGTGACTGCTTCATATGATTTGTGGATTTGGCATTCGTTTTTTGGTCCTCCCGGTTCGAACAACGATATAAATGTTTTGAATCAATCTCCATTGTATGTTAATGAACGAAATGGAACAGCACCAAACAGTTCATTTTTATTGGGTGGAAGGCTTTACAAACGTGGATACTATCTTACCGATGGAATCTATCCTAAGTATTCAACATTTGTTAAAGCATATCCGTATCCAACTGACCCAATGGAAAAAAGATTCAAGAAATTACAAGAGTCTGCAAGAAAGGATGTTGAGCGAGCATTTGGTCGTCTAAAAGGAAAATGGATGATTCTCAGTCGACCTCTTCGAGCTATGTCGGTTCAAAAGATTCGGCAAGTAGTTTATACGTGCATTATATTGTGCAATATGATTTTGAAAAACGATGGTATGGCAATATCACCGGTTCATATAATGGATCCTCCGGTAACTCCAGTTTACGATGATACTGTGCTACATGAGTTACTCGACGAAGATATCCATAATCGTCTTCGATATGATCTTACGGAGCACGTAGCGGCTCAAGACTTGTCATACCTAGATGATTAGTGGTTTCCTATTTTTTGTTGAATTTATGTTTTTTTAAGTATTATGTAATAATTATTGAATTATTATTAATAAAATAGTTGTTTTTTATTTATGTTTTTTAAATTTAAATTTTGTTATGTAATAAATGTAATTAATGCTTGACTAGGCAAAAATTGAGGCAAGGTTGCCACTAAAAATGAAGGTTTAGGCAAGATTAGGCAAAAATTGAGTTGGACAAGTTTGATTGGTTATTTGGTTTAAAAGAGGAGGCAACTTGAGGCAAGGTTGCCACCCCCCTTATAGGTTCTTCATGGATCTCAACTCTTGCCAACACAACATTGGTGATTTGTACACTAATATTTTTTTTATTAAGACACTCAACTGTATAAATAGTTAAAGCACACGGTAAACATTGTACAAGTATGTAATGCACACAGTAGAGTGTCCTGATTAAAAGTATAAGTGTGCAAATCATTTTCATATACTTTTACCATCTTTATACTCATCATCAACACTAGATGCCTTTTTAACCATAAACGAGTTTAGCTTTATGTTACACAAAATTTGTCATTGTTCATGGTTATAAGGCGATTACGCATTTACGCCTCGGTGGAGCCATTACGGCATTAACACCTTGGCGTGTCAAAGGTGAAATAAAAGAGTGTTTGGTGAAACACTTCACCTAACGAAATTCAAGGGAAAAAGAGGGTAACGATCCAAAAAATGAACAATTTCATATTTATCTAAACAAATTAAAAAGAAAATAAAAATCTAAAATTTATCATTATATTTAAGGGAAATGATGCCTACATTTTCTTTGTAAAAATTTAAAAAAAAAAAATTAAAATTCAGGTCTTTGCAGTAAGTCTCTAATACATGTTTTCCCGTTGTTCCTTCATTTTTTTTTCCAAAAGAAATGTAAGCAATTGCCTACATACATCATTTCCCCATTTTATATTTCTATAAATACCTCTTATATTTTCATTTTTCATATACATAAATATTATTCCATCTTTATACTTCTACTTTAAAGATGTCTCAAAATACTCCCAAAACCAAAACCCCAAAACAACGTCGATAACAAAACATCTGAACACTTGACTCCAATTTCCAACTCAGTTACTCATCACAGGTTCATTTTCACCTACTTGTTGCTATACGCATTAATTACCATAGCTAGAAAAAGGCATCTCCTAGTTAGCTTGATGTAGAATTCTTGTACATTAATAAAAGATAAACAATCTAACTTAGTTACTTACTCATAATCCTTGTTTTGAAATATATTAGAGTAGTACTAATGGCGACCCCAACTACAACAAAAAACATGACCTTAAGCCTGCAGTAAAGTGATCCCAACTACAACAAAAAACTTACTTTATAAAAGTTAATTTATAAAAACACTCGCACACAAACCATGCAATCAAGTAAGGACGCCTGGCCGCTCGAATTGAGCAAAAAGTCTGGGGGCCGCGTTACTATTTTCTTGGTATTATGTTATGTTTCAACGTTGATCAGTTAATACGAGTAGTCTAAAGAATACACGTATAGTTATGCAATAAATTATATAATTTGAAGTCCAAAGATTCGTAAATATATTGATATTAAAATTTCTTTACCTGCTTGTATGTATCAAGTATCAACTGAATTATACTAGATGATGGAAACATTATTGATACAGTCATGGTTCTCCGATTAAATACACAAATATGTTAATGAAACATTCGTGCAAGATTCTTTCATGTCCAAAGATCCTAATTAAATTCAATGTAGCTTAGTAAATAATCGGAAATATGTTAACTAAGCTAGTAGGTTACAAAAAGTCTCAAAGGGTAATTAAAACGTTATTACGCGTAGAACTTATCTGATCAGGTTCGTATCATTATCACACACATAAACAGTAAACATTAGGCCTCATCCCAGATTAACTAATTAAGTTGCTTACGAACGCTCGACGTCATGCTTAATGGTTAATAATGTTCATTTTTGTTACATTTTTTTACAAAATTAGGACTTGAACCCATTATTTTATTTTAGGAAAAATCTTACCTGCTTTGTAAGTTACCTCATTTCCTTTGTAAATATTTTAAAATTTTCATAATTAAGCCCTTGCACTTTTGTGATTCTCTTTATTTAGTCCCTGCTCCCCTCTTTTTTTTTAAAAGAAAAGCAGGTAACTTACCTACTTAGTAAAGCAGGTAAGTTATCCCCTTTTAGGAAAAGTTATCCCCTTCTTTATTTTATCAAGAGTTTCCAATTACATGATAAAAATATACCATGTGTAAGTCGTCTCACAGCTTATAAAGTGAGATAAATATTTATAGTTATCTATAAACAAATTAAACAATTCATAATCTTTACCTCATGGGAAATGTTGTGGTAATACATCTATACTACCTTATAATGTATTTAGGACATCTATATTTAGAAGTCTTAAAAGGTTTAAGACCAAAAACATTTCTTTAATAGGAAAGATGGATACATGCTTGTAATTTTTTAAGACTTACAAGAAAAGAAGCATAGTGTACACCACTTTAATGCACATAATTTTCAGACTTACAAGACAAGAAACATAGTATACATCACTTTAATGCACACATTAAAAAAACATTAATGCTATTTAATGTAATCAATTAATTAATAAATACAATTAATACAGTTATTAAAACACCCCTTATATAAAAAATACAAATTATCAAACATATTGTACAACCAAATTAAACACAATTCCAGCATTAAATGTCACTAATATAAATAATAAAGCACATTATTCAAGCCCGAACGAGTAACAGGCCAAATGGGCTTGAGCCCGAATGGGTGCGGGCCAAACGGGCCAAATGGCTCGAGCCCGAACGAGCTCGGGCTAAACGAAATTCTTGATATCCGTAAATTTATTATCAAAAAAATATAATAAACTAAAATACATAGTTCACCGAATAATTTAATTTCAGGGTACCCGCCGCTGCAACGCGCGGGTACCCTGCTATAATAACTAACGTATAAAATAGGAACAAAACTCTGTCTTTATTGTATGAAAGAAAAGTATTACAAAAGCAGTTGAAAAGCTAAAGTGACATTCGCATAACAAATACGAGATTATATGATATAAAACAAGTCATATCATTCCAAACAAAAAATTTTATGACAGGTTGATTCCCTTAAATCCTTGAACTATTCCAAACTCACTTCATATATCCTCTGTCTTGTGTCATACTGTCATACCTCTGCTTCTTTTTATCTGCATATCTTCTATACAAAACTTTGGGTCAAAATATATTCTTCATACTAGCACATATTCCAGAAGAATATCAAGTATTTGGCTGCAAGTTATATTGGGTATATGCCGTTTGGTAATCAAACTAAGTATGCTAAACTTGTTGCTAGATTGGTTGAAGATCATCTATGTCGTTTTCGCCTTCTGTTCTGCTTTGTTCTTCGGAGCTCTTAAGAGTTAGTAGCTTCCTTTTTCAATTTTGATATTACTTTTATTATAATTGGTTGTTTTTTCGGATTGTTTGTTAGAAACTGTTTATTTGCGCGTCGCGTTTTTCATGCAGATAAACAGTTTTTATCCGTTTAACTTTTGATTAAAAGAAGGTGCTTCTAACTATTTACTGTACTATGAAAACAATAAGTTGATAACAGTTTTAATAAGTATTCTCAAACACCTCCTTGATTGTTTTCTGTCTATATCGATATATTATTTTTGGGTTGATTCTGATCATTTTTTATGTATGAATTGAACATTGAACAATGATACAGGTTTACTGGTGGGTCCGATTGCTGCTTTGATTCTTATAACTGGAAATGTTGGAGTCATTTTAGCTTTATTTCCTAATCATGTTGCCTGGACTGTCTATACTCTTCTCAAGTATGTTTCTTGTTTCTTTTTTTACTTTTTATGTGATTATTATCATTTGGATGAATATTTACTATGGTGTATATTGTAACATGAATTATTATATTTTTTTCTATAGTTTGTTAAACTCATGGGTTTTTTTGGAACAAAATTTAAAAAAGACATGGTTTTCAAAGAAAGGGAGTAGTTTAGTTGAAAACGTTTCTATATTACATTTGAATTTGTTGGTTTCACTTCTGTATTATTTTGAAATTAAAAAAAGATTTTGACAATTAGAATTCAAATGTTGACTCTTCTAGAAGAGGGTAGTAAAATATCACAAGAAAACATTTTCTTATCAGAATATTTGATGAGCTAGCCTTAACGTCAATGAAACAGTAGAGTTAAGGAACCCGCAACAATGATGAAACTGTTTCGAAATAACAACATTATTTGAAACTGATTTTTTAATTTGGCTGACCATGTCAGAACTGGGAGCATCGTTTATAAATGACTTGTTAGATGCATTACCATTTATTTAAAAATATATCAACTTTTCTTGTCTCTCCAAAAGTCTGTTTCTTAACGTATAATTTGCTAAAATTGTAATTACTATTATAATGACAGGACTCCTAGATTTGATGCACCATTGAAAGTAGCATTTTTGTTTGGTTTGCCTGGACTTTTTGGGCTTTGGTTGGGTTTAAGCATAGGAGGAAGTATTCTTGTTGGTATTGGTTACGGCTTCTTTGCTCCATGGATTTCATCTTTTGAGGCTTTTAGACAAGAAGATGAATCTAACAAGTTCTTCCACTCCATTGTCGTAAGTAACAGTCTTTAATAACTCCAACGGCTTTCAGTATTTCACTTTGTGTGTGTTTATAACATTTCCATGGAATGACATTAGGATGGAACATGGGGAACAATCAAAGGAAGTTGCACTGTTGTTCGAGATTTTGCTGACCTTTGTTATCATTCTTACCCTCTCTACTTAAAGGAGCTCCGCGAAACTCCCTCTTCTAATGAGCTTCGAACACTTAGGTATCCTTTTTATTTTCTGATTTCATACAGAAACACAACAAAATCAAGAATCTTTTCTGCTCTAAAAGAGTCCAAAAATTGACTTTTAAGGTCAAACCATTCATTTTCCAAGTCAAAACTTTTCACATTCATATTTGATAGTACATATTTTGCAAAGTGGTAGTGGTATTTGATACAAGTTTTGTTTCTTATGGTAAATGACTGTTTTGAAAATTTGTTGGGCTTTAGATCATAACATGAAGTTGAATATTAGTTCATTTGACCTTATGCAACTAATTGTTTTCAGCTAATTTGACCTTATGCAACTAACTTGTTGGCTTCAGGTTCATACATGTGCCAGCATGCATAATTGTTGGATTACTGGGAATAATTGTTGATGTTCCTCTTTACACTGCTATTGCTATTATAAAGAGTCCATACATGTTGTTCAAGGGTTGGCAAAGATTCATCCATGACTTAGTTAGTCGAGAAGGTCCATTTCTTGAAACCGCGTGCATACCCATTGCTGGTTTGACAATTCTTGTGTGGCCGATTGTTGTTATTGGGAGCGTTATATTAGCTATTGTTTCAAGCATCTTCATAGGTCTATATGGCTCAGCCATAGTATATCAGGTTTAAACTTGTACTTACTTTTACTTCTATAATTAATTCATTTGACTTTAAAAAGTCAATATTGAATGTATAAACTTATATTTTGGGTTGAAATTGTAGGAAAGGTCTTTCAAGAGGGGAGTGGCTTACGTAATTGCAATGGTTGCTGAGTTTGATGAGTATACTAACGATTGGTTGTACCTTCGAGAGGGTTCTGTTTTCCCAAAGTAATTAGAGCCCCTTTTGATATGTTATGTTTTTTCTTTATTGGATATGCAAATTCTTAACAATTGTACTATATTTGTAGGCCAATATACCGAAAGAAAAAAGTTTCTCAATCTCCAGAGATTGAGATTTCAGTTGGTAGTAGTCGGTCATCTAATGGCAAGCGCAGCGTGTTTGCTATGCAGGCTCCGGGTGCAATGGTGATACCAAGCCTGTCATCATCAAGATCAGTTAGAGAGGTCATAAGGGAAGTTAAGATGGTGCAGGTAAAGCTCATAAATTACTTAGAAAGAAAGCATTTTCACTTCTTGACAGATGCATATATATGATTCAGATTAAGTTTATGAGATATGCACAAGCCCTAGCCCAATAGGGATCAGTCATGTCAGGTTCTTAGTTTGAGTTCTTGATGAACTTTGCATACATCTTAAAGGGCAATTTTACTAATAATGCATTTTAGTTTTAAAACATAACATAGTAAAAATGTGAACTCTGATCCAAATATTAAAAAGTCTTGACAGATTCTAGCTAGTCATCCAAAATCTTTTGTCAAAATCCCAATTAATAAACAAATAACGATGGTCTAAACATATGTACAGGTTTGGGAAAACCTAATGCGCTCTTCTGAAATGGTGGGAAAAGAACTACTTGATACAAACGTGATATCTCCTGGAGAACTGTACGATTGGTTAAATGCCAAAAATGGAAACGAGTCATCCATTATTAGTATCGGGATTCCTTGTTACTCGTTCTTCCAGAGTCTTCTTCGCTCAATCAAAGTTGGTTCTGATGGTCTTGTGCTTCTTGATGGCCTTGAAATAAACCATTTGAATCGACCCCAAGACAGATTACTTGATTGGTTCTTTCACCCTATACTCGTCATCAAAGAACAAATCAAAGCAATCCAATTAAGTGAAGGCGAAATAAGGTACCTTGAGAAAGCAATTCTCTTTGGAAGTGACCCTCAGCGTATGCAATCTTGGGATAATGGCAGTTATTTACCCGAAGACGCTCTTCGAGCAGCACAAATTCAGGGAATCAGTAGAAGGTAGAAATTTTAAACTCTTTGTATGAAAATGTTTTTTGCTTGTAATTTTGTTTGCTGATTATTCATGAACATTTTTGGCAGGTTGACAGGACTAACGCGTGGTGCATCAAAGCTACCGACATACAGAAGAAAGTATAGACAAGTGATCAAACACTTGATCGTATATTGTATGGCTAAGGATGGCGCAATGCGGTCAATGTCAATGAGATCAGTAGCAAGTGTGTAAGGAAAATTTGCAAGTCTTGATAAGAATGCAAGTGTTGTCCATATTCCTTTTTTTTTTTTTTTTTTTTTTTTTTTTAAACGGCTCTTTTTAATGATTATGTTTGTGGTTGTACAAATGTTGAGTAGATTTAGGGCAGATTTACATATAAGAATTTTCTACCACAACAATCGTATTCTAATGTTATTATGAGGGTATTTGTGTGGATTCATGATTTTGAAATGTTTATATGTATCTTGACGTAGGGATGGCAAAAAAACCCTCGATGCCAAACATCATTAAATCATAAGATGTACACAAAGCGTGATCACATACAAAGCTTAGGGGTGTTTACTTTTCTCTTAGTGGGAAGGATTATGGGCCAAAACCTTTACTATTTTTTAATTGGAAGACCCATTTTAAAGCTTCATTCCTCCCTATAAAAGGCTAATTAAGACTCTTATATCTAACCACTTAATTTAGTAAACACCCTCTAGTTGATTTTCCTAGCCCCGTCGTTTCTCTTTAGAAAGCACGTCGTTTGTCTTAAAATGAGTCCTACATGAAGTTGTCTGTTCTACTTGGTGCTGACACAATCCAACTTCAAAAAGTGTAAAATCATCTATAATACTATAAGATTCAGTCCCTAAATTTAATGTGGAGTTATGATAATAGAGTTTTAGAGTTAGAAACAAGTCGGAGTCGTTTATTAGTTGCATAGAGTACAAGATAGCTAATGCTCGAAATTCAATGCAGCCTCGTAATATTTATACAATCATGAAAGGAGGTGAAGTGCAAGGGTTGCCCGAGTTGATCACATAGCATTTAGTATAGAATTAAAAGCCGGTTAGATGAAGTGCAAGGATTGCAAAAAGTTGCAAGAATAATTAATGATTTAACCTAATTCATGGCTATATAAACCGGCCAAAATCACATTTAGTATGTACATTTGAAGATGATTCACACATCTTTTAGATCTTTGATTGTTGGTAGCGGTATATAAATTCTCTTTTGCAACATTTTGGAGATGAGTCACACATCTTTTAGATCTTTGTAATTAACTTGGTCTTTTTTTTTTTCTTAATTTAGTTATCATACGCAGGTACTATGAAAATCACACAAGATCATGCATGCTCAGATAAATAAAACCAAAGATTGGGATACCAACTATTTTCTTTGTTTCTTACATATTTAGGTGATTGTTATAGATAAGCATATATATATATATATATATATATATATATATATATATATATATATATATATATATATATATATATATATATATATATATGTGTGTGTGTGTGTGTGTGTGTGTGTGTGTGTGTGTGTGTGTGTGTGTGTGTGTGTGTTATTTTAATGCATTTTCATATACAAGTAATTTATGTGCGTTTTCTATTGATGTAGTTCACATGTGCGAATTGATTCAAGAAAATGTGCACGAGCATGTATGTAAAGCAATATTTAAATGGTTAAATAATACTTTTTAGCGTGATTAGTTTATGTAAGTAGTTGTTTTCTAATGCTCTTTGAGAAATATTAGAATGAATTTATCGTGTGCAATTGAATTATTATTGAAAAGAAGAAGGTCGCGCATCGCAAAGTGTTTTTTTTTTTCTATATGTAGAATCATTAGTGAGAAACCAATATTTACGCCAATTAAATGAGTTTGTCATAATAGCAAAATACGACATATTAAAAATATCACATTGAGTAATGAATAGAAAGGAAAAAATGCATAATTTTAACTTAAATCCGTTTGTAAATTATAGTATCAACTAAAAAAGTTGAGTTTTAAACATAAGCAAAAGTTCAAACTTTTATCGAAAAACAAAACCGGTGCATTTAATGTGAAATATATACAACATCGAGATGGAAGTGCAAGACTTGCCGGAATTTATCACATGATATTTAGTAATTAGTATACAATTAAAAGTCGGTTATGAATTGAGATGAAGTTGAAAAGGTTGCAAGAATAATTGATGATTTAACCTAATGCAGTTTATATATATATATATATATATATATATATATATATATATATATATATATATATATATATATATTATGTTAATGCATTTTCATATACAAGTAATTTATGTGTGTTTTCTATTGATGTAGCTCACATGTGCGAATTGATTAAAGAAAATGTGCACGAGCATGCATGTAAAGCAACATTTAAATGGTTAAATGATACTTTTAAGCATGATTAGTTAATTTTTTTTCTTTTTTCTGGTAACATGGGTTTCCGACTCGACATTGCCAGTCGACTAATCCCACGGCGACTACCTTTAAGCATGATTAGTTTATGTAAGCATGCAACTTGAATAATGAATATAAAAGAAAAAGTATATAAGTTTTGCTCAAACCCATTTGTAAATTAAAAAATTAAGTTTAAGACATAATAGTGAAGTCCAAAGGTTTTAGGAATTATTCATTGTATGTTAATTAATATTCATTTAGTTAGCTATTTAGAATTGAGTTTATTGATAAAATTTATTAATATTAGTTAGACTTTAATGTTAATTTTCAATGAAATTAGTTGTACAATAAAATTAGATGGAGCTAAAAAGGTTTGTAACGATTTTTATACAGTTTATATGTCATTATTATACATATATTATTACACAAACTTTAACTTACAAACTTAATAACGAAAATATTTAACTCACATTAAACTATGACCAATTAGATAGACCCCGTGTGCTTTATATTACCATGCAAAAATCATCTAATAGACAAGTATTGTAGGGCTAAGTAATAGGCCAAAAGAAACAAAGCCTTCACAACTTAATAGCCAAAAGCCCATGTATAGAATACAACACACAAAACCAAAATAACATCAAACACTTTTAAGTTTTTATACAAGAAAGTTAAAACATTTCATACAACATACTAAACAATAATTAAGTATACACTCGCCTATATACAGAAAAATTATACGATTAACAATTAGATTCTTAGCCCGTGCGTAGCACGCGTTCTGCCTGCCTCGTTATACATAAAATTTATATTCCTAAAAGTGTTAAAAACTTCGTTGAATAGATAACTACGTATCTATAACACTGTAGAAACCAGTGGGAATATTAAATTATACTAGACGAGTACCCGTGCATAGCAACGGGGTTTTATAACGACAGATAGTTTATTGATAAAAAAAGCTTATAGGTTATAAACGAAAAATAATAAAAGTTTGAAGATTTGGGAATTAAACATAATGTTTTGAAACCCGGTTCGACCCGGGTGGTTCAACCGGTTGAACCGTTCAGGTCAAAAAATGGGTCGTTTTAAACCGGGTCAACTTGCTAGGTTGGGTCGAAAACAGGTCAAATTAAACCGGGTCAACCCGTCGGGTTTGAAGCGTCCCGAGTTAACCCGGTTTGTGATTTGTATTAATTGTTTTAATTGGTTGTATTTTATTTGGTATATATCTTTTCAATTGGTTGTACAATGTGAATAAATCATTATACTTTTAAGTAATGGGTATTTTAATAAGAGTATTAATTACATTATTTTTCTCTCTCATATGACCAAGTGTTTAAAACTCAACTTTTCACTTTGACTGTTTTTCCTTTATAAGTAGTATAGATTATGAGGTTCAAGTAACAACTGAAGTTACATAACAAATAAATAGAAACTAAGCAGACCTAAACTCTAAATGCTAAATGGGCCTAAACCAATAGGTCGGATTTATAGGCTTTTATTATCTAATATTCCTTCTCAAACTCACAATACTGCAGCGGTAAATATTGAGAGTTTGTCAAACATAAATAAACTAAAACTGAAAAACAAACGAAAAGTAGTGGGGTGTCCCATAGTGCAAACTCGGTGCTAGACAGAGTCTCAATATGATGTAATCCAAAATGTAACAAAGCAACAACAGTCAAGTCTAAAATAGACGGATCAAAGTCATTGTAAAACCAAAATCAAAGAGAGCAACATAATTACGGAGATGAATAAGAACAGATTCAGGCAGGCAGATGCGGACGTAGCAGATGAAGAGCAGATTCAGGTAGACAGATGCAGACATACATAGCAGATGAAGAGCTTATCCAGGCAAACAGACAGATGCAGATAAACAGATAGAGCAGATGAAGCAGATGAAACCAGACGGATTCATAACCAGGCAGTATGAGATGCAAAGCTAAACATAACCAGATGAAATCAGACAAATGTAGAACCAGACGAACCAGGCAAAAGCAAATGCGGAATCATAATAAGTTGTGTCGAGATGCAACACATAACTACTCAAGACGTAGTCGGATTAGTTAAAATTGAAACATCACCATGACGATCAACAATGCAAAACCATGTTTTCGACAACAGTAATTCGGTTATAACCCAGACAAATAAAAGAATACCAATTAATGGAAATTCTTTTCAAAACCAATGCAAACACCGATACCGCAATGAACAAAAGTAATAACTACCACCATAACTCGAACATATCAGAATCAAGAAACTAATAAAACCAAGCAAGTAACCACATGCTCCAAATCAAAATACCGTCAACAATCAAGAACCTAATACTCAAAGTGGAATTCGAACACGTTTCAACGAAGCTATCCAAGTTATGATTATAAAACTCCAAAGCAAATACTAACAAGGATAACTTTCATACAAAGGAAATCCCAACCCAATTAAACTAACAGTTCTATGCGTCATTTAATTCCTTTTCAATACTTAATGAACTAATACTTTTAAAAACAAATCAATTCATCAAAGCCATTACTTTCAATATTGTAGATACGTTCAAATGGGGTTATCCTATGTCTTACCTGGCGTGTAATTTAATCCAAAGCTCACAAGCGTTTTCAACCAATTAATATTCAACCTCACTCATTAAATATAAGATCCAACCAGAATTATTTTACGGTCCACGGCAAACATTCGAGCGAAACGAAACGAAACGGCAACGAATATGCATGATATTCTTTTGTTTTCTTTGTTTTCTTTTTTTCTTCATTACACAAAACAAAGCCGCAGGATTCCTCCGGTTCACCAACAATTAGCCGGTGACCGGAGTTAAAAATATTCGGACGACTTGTACTAAAAGCTCTAATACTATGTACGTAGAAACCAAGGAGAATATTGAAATTGTATTATGAGGTTCAAGAAACAACTGAAGTTACATGACAAGTGACAACTAACGAATGTTATTTTTACTAACATGGCTTTTTCGTTGGCCCAGCATGGCTTTTGTCCCAAGCCCATGACTGCCCTCTAGTCGTTTTTTCTAACTTTAATATAGGAGGTGTTTGTATTTGGTAAGTTTTTGGGTTTGGACTTGTCGTTTCATAAGTACTGATGTATATTTTGTAGAAATCTAAAATTTATAACAAGCAAGAAGAATATTAATTTTACTAACTAACATAAGTGGATAGCTTATCGTTTATAGTATAATAATAGCTTTTTAATATAACTTTCTCACACATCTCAATACGCATATATTTTCTGACACCATTAATACTTACTCTCACACCGGAGCTTAATCGCGGGGTCCAACCTCACGGCAAGGCTAACGGTCTACTTCATTTGTGCAGGGGATCGATGTATTACTTGGTTTAGTGTAGAACTCACTTACGGAGAGTCCATCAAGAACGGCTTAATACAAAACCAAGCCCAATATCTACCTATCACATATTTTGCACCAACACTTCAGGCATAAATGGAGTTTTTAAATAAGATTTTTTTCCCATTCTTTATACGTATAATACTTATGTATGCGCGGGTTTAAACATAATGTTTTTAGAGGAAATTACCAAAAAGGTTTAAAAAAATCCAACCTTGATCCATTATATGAACACTTTTAACATCATTTACACATTTTGGTCATGCTCGACTGCTCAATTGCTCGACTCTATCTAATTTTTGACACGTTTCATTCCGTTGTACTTTTTTCAGGTACAAAAGAGTACAATTTTTGTCATTTTTTGGTCATGCTCGATTGTTCAACTGCTCGACCCCACCCAAATTTTGACACATGTCATTCCTTTATACTTTTTCTTTTACAAGTACGAGAAAAAGTACAAAGGAATGACACGTGTCAAAAATTGGGTGAAGTCGAGTAGTTGTGTAACACCCCCATTTTCACAGATAGCAGCGGATGCTAGATCTGGGGTATTACCTCATGGAAACATAGTTACGGTAGTAGAAAACGGCTCAAAAAGAGACGTTTTAGAAAATAATGTTGCCATTCATTTAAAATATCAGAGTTTTATAAAATGAGGTCCCAAATCTATGTGAAACATATAATTTAAATGATAACAGGTTTGAAAGTCCTTCCAGTCCAGTACCACTCCGTGCCATAGGTTGCTCAATAACCTAGGATACATGCTTAAGGGGTCAACACAAAGGTTGCGTGAATTCATAGGTTTTAGTGTGTAGTGGTTGAATACAAGTTCCACTGGGTTCAGGTGTTACACCCATCAAGGAAAATGTAGTGTTTGTGATATTTGCAATGCATTTACAATTATCACGTGGAAATAGTATTATTGCACTAAGCTCATGACACCCCACGTTAACATGTCCAGGTCATGGGGCACTGCAGACCAAACCATGACGGGATGTAATAAGGATTAACTTGCCAAGGTTAACCCTTTTAGTTCTCAAATATAGTGTTATTGGTACCCGACAGGGGCAAACCAACGGGAGTTGTCAAACTCCAAATAGATCTATTCACTATACTCGCGTTCACTCGCAAGTGATTATGGTGTATGAATTTTGTTATGTAATGGTGGCATAGGAAACACTTGTGCAATAACCAAAGAAAAAGACTTGTATTCAGTTTAAATTCCTCTCACAGGGTTTGTAAAACATTTAAAAAGTGAGGCTATGAACTCACCTGGGATTAGGGAAATGTGTTTGTGATATTAGACGGCCTACTCACGCAACCTGGTGTAGTGTGTATGTCAAGCCTGAGTTGGGTTGTCTAAGTTTTCAACACTCTGGTTTCCTAAGTAAGTATTCTTAGGGTTTCCAAGATTTAGATATAACGTAACACCGATTGGGCCATCATAATCCAGAGGTATAAAACCCCTCACATGAAGCTCCCTAGTATTGTGTTACGTTGTTAAGTATTAGAGTTTTAGATATAACATAACACCGTTCGGGCCATCATAATTCAGAGGTATGAAACCCCTCACATGAAGCTCCCTAGTATTGTATTATGTTATTAAGTACTAGATTTAAATATAACGTATCACTATTCGGGCCATCATAATTCAGAGATCATGTAGTAAACGTTTGAGGAGCCAGAGCACTTTAATTCGTAAACCCAGCAAACTCGTCAAAACGAATACCCAAATGAAGCCACTCACATGAAGCTCCCTAGTATTGTGATACATTATATAAAAAGGATATTACGTTATTTGTTAAAACCTTTAAGTTTACAATTTGACAATATCTACCCTTAACTTAATAACTTTTATGAAACTAGTCCTTAATGTTAATAACTATATATATACTTATCCCTAGACTTTAAAACTTCACATAATAGGTCCTTATACTTATAACTTCCAAGAAATGACAAACTTAGACCTAATAGTATTAGAAAGTTATAATATAAGCTATGCATGAGAAACTTTGCAAAACTAGTCCTTTTTTCATGCAAACTATATTTTTATAAAACAAAAAGTTTTCTAAGCTTATAACTAACTAATATAAGCTTAATTAAGTAACCTAGATCAGCTTATAGCTTATGATAAGGGATTATTGTAAAACCCTAAAAATTTTGATACTAAAAATCTGTATAAATTTAAAAATTTACAAAAACGTTCGCATTTGTTTTCAAATCCTAAAAGTTATGTTAAATTAAACCAATGTAAATTATTTCATGAACATGATTGATGACATTTTAAATGCAAAATTTAAATACTTTTTATTTTACAATTGACTAACACATTAAGCTCCTTAGACTCATTTAATCTCTTTTATTCGGCATTCAAGACCAAGTTAATATTAGATTAAAAATCCATAAAGCCCATATTAAACCCTTAAAAAATGATTTCTTTAATAACCAATTAAGGCCGAAATTAATTAACGGTTCCAAAAATCAATGTGTACGCTCCTGGTATAAATCTAGTATCTATTCTCTCTTTGCCTCCATCGTACAACCAACAACACAAAAAAAAAAATAATAAATAAATAAATAAATAAATAAAATAATCGACACTGCTGCTACTACTTGTCTAGATTATCGAATTGGGTTTTTGGTACGAGCTTTGTATCATTGTGTTTCGATTCTCCTTGCTCGACTATTTCCATCAAGGTATTCGATCTTTGTTTTTTTCTTTTCTTAAGCTTTCGACCATATAATTGTTGTTTATGTCGACCATAGCTACCCTTGTTTTCTCTTTTTCTGATTCGACCTTGATCTATTCGACCCTAATATGTTTTATATAGCATGCTTTCGAAATCTGATAAAACCCTAGTATAATTAATATGAGGCATATGAAATTAATGGGATGGATTAGGGCTAGTTTTGTGATTTTATGTGAAGTTGTGTGGCGTTAAATTGATGTGTATGCATGTGGTGTGGGTGCGTCGACATGTGGTCTGTTAAAAGTTTTAAGTTCTGAATGAAATGGTGTAGAGGACATTGTATTGGTTGGTTAAACGTTTGGTTAAGCCTAAGTCATTTTCTGTCTCACTTCTTATACTGTCCAAATTTTGGGTCATGTTGAACGGGGTTCAAACTGATGATGCCAACGTATTTTTATGTCACACTTTAGTCTAAAACTTAGTTTAGGATGTGTACCTTCTGTACATCAACTTTTGTAGTCATTGGAGGTCGGGAGAGTGTTTTTTTGATTTTTGAGAGATTGAGTATCAAAGCAGAGTAATCGAGTCTCAAATTCAGTTGGTGTTTTTGATTTTTCATTTTCAAACCATAAAGGGTTAGAAGCTCTCCTTTTACTGATGTTAAATATAGGTTATGTGTGACTTTCTGGAATTTTTGAGAATTTTTCTGAAGTGTCGAAATTGGTTAACCAAATACAAACTTTCTGCATATATGTGTAGTTAATTTTCTAGGTAAGTTTGGGAAGATGATTTTTGAAAGGATATTTACACTTGGTAATAAATTCTGGGAATATTCAAGTAGACTCTTAAGACATTAAAGCTTCCGTGATAATTTTTGTGAATTTTTTTTTTGAACTCTGGTATTGTTTGAAAATTCGTTAAGTGAAGATAATAGTATACTAAAATCAGAAATTTGTTAAGAAACTTAGGTCATTGTGAATTAATACTTTTTAATGTGTTTTTATGAACCCTAGACCTAATCATTAATGATTGTAACCTAAATAGATATTAATAATATCGTTAAACCCTAAGTTGACTAATGTGGAAACTTACTACATAGAATGAAACCCTAAAAGGAGTAATCGGATTAACTAATAAGTATTGTATGAAACCAAACTCGTATAGATTCGTTGGAGAGGACATAACGTCCATTGATTCGTTTGCTTTCCGTTTAATTGCATTAAGGTACGGATATTCAGTCTTACCTTTAGACATTATTTCATTTGCATTTCATATTAGTACGGATATTCAGTCTTACTTTTAGACATTATTTCATTTGCATTTCGTATTGGTACGGATATTCTGAATACCCATTTCTATTTACATCTTTATCGGTTGGTTCGTTTGTTTGATTACTCGTCTCTCATGATTCATAATCATTGACTTGGATCCGTTTACTTTGATATGAACCCTTGGTCTGAACCATTGATATGATCCTTTTGTTATGATCCATTTGATATGATCCTTTTGTTATGATCCATCTTATATGACCCCTTTGTTATAACCCTTTGTTTCGATCCATTTGATTTAACCCATTGCTCAAGGTACTATTCCTAGCCATGGAAGTAACATGGCCATGACATTGAGGCACCAATGGCATGACAGTTTCTGTGGAGGTGTGATTGATCCATGGTGCTTTCCTTATGTGTATTTGTGGCCATTATCTGAGTATGTATGCTAGCCTTGAGCTAGGGTATGTGCTAATCTGTTTTGTAGGGGAGCGTATGGATGCATCCTAGGCATAATGTTTTGTTCTGAAATGATTAGTGATTGGTTATGTGTACCATGCACCCCATTTCACTTCTGGGAGCTAGCTACTCCATCTGGTACTTGAGAGGTCTCCCTTCCTTGTACAACTTATAATTGACGGTATATGATTTGTGATATGAAATGTTTGATTGATTGTTTTGGTACTTGAGCAACTTCCATTACTATCCCTTTTACCATTTATGTATTATTCTTTGACTTTCATTCTCATATGACCCTTCATATTTTTTATGACATTGTATCTCAGCAGGTTCTCATTTGATTGTTTGTTTATTTGTTTATGTTCAGCTATCTTTAATATGTTTATATCTGTTCACAGAGCATTAGGCTCAGCCGCATTTTCTTTTCCCTGCGGTAGGTATCAAGTTGGAGGTTAGGATTGAGTGATGAGAGTAGGAGCTTTTAGTGGACCAACCCTACCTTAGTATTCATGGATTTTATTTCAGATTTATGTTTAATTATTTCAATTCTTTTAGAAGATGATTTTGATTCTATTTGTTTCATTAGTCCTTTTAGTCTCAAGATTTGTAATTTATTGAGCTAAGTCTTCCGCTTGTGCTTTATATTATGAAATGACACCATAATGTTACACTTTATACCCTTATCCGATTTGGGGTGTTACAATTATAGCATGCAAACATCAATTCGACTAAAATTAGGGTTTTGAAAATGAAACAAATAAAAAAAATGAGCAAGGCTTAAGCAAGGGTTCCTAGGAGATCTAAAGCATCTAATAACTATCCTAGTACAGAAGTAAGGGTTATGGAACTAGTTTAGAGGCTTACGTGATCAACAGTGAGCTTAACGAGGGTTTTAGGGGCGTTTAGGGTTTTCTCGACTAGTTTCTACTTCGACAGGGGTTCAAGGCTTAGTGTTCTTGACTTATTGGCTTACTAGGGACCTTATACTACAACTAGGACCAGAATATTTGAGGTAGAGAAGAGAAGTAGGGATGGTTTGAAATGAAATGGTTAACGAGGTATTTATAGGCCTCGTTTGGATTCTCGGCCAAGTTTTGGATTGTTAGGTGTTACAAGGAGGGAGGAGGTGACTAATGGAAGCTAGGGGTGACTAAGGGAAGATAGGGGAGGGCTAGTGGCGGTGTAGGGGCTGTTTGTGGTGTAAAATGAGCCAAGGAAGGTTTTTAAGACAAGTAGCTTACAAGTAGGTACATTAGCTACTTGTAAGCTACTATGGAGGTGCTAGGATGCTTGATTAGGGTGACAAGGAGCTTACGAAGCTGCCTTGTAGGTAGCTTGAGGTGCTTAAGGTGCTAGTTTAGTCTTAGTTTTAAGCCTAATCTAGGTTTAGGGTTAAGTTTAGGATTAGGGTTTTATATTAAGGATTGATACTTATATCAGGGTCCTAAGAGTGATTAGTGACTAGGATTAAGGTTTAGGGATCATTTCCTAGGTGGTGGTAGCTTGTACTAAAGAATCGGGAATGTTTAGACCTAGTTTCGGAGCCTAAATGACCTAATTTGGGTTATGTGCTTAAGGGACTTGTACTATGAGCTGTGAATAGTTGTACCAGGGTTTTAGTGAGGTAATGTAGCTAAGATAACCTATACATAAGCCTTGAACACTTTCAAACTAGTTTGGATGAAAAATTAGGGTTTTAAAGATAACTGTAAACACATAGGGCTTGTTTAAGGGTTGTGATAGCTATAGTATACTAGAGTGATAGAATACTTATTGAAATGATGCTTAGAACTTAGACTTGACATGCTAGAAGGTTTACAAGGTATAACCTTAGTGATATTTGGCAGTAGTGGTTGTGTGAGTCGTCTAGGGGGCTATGTAAGTTACTTTACATAGTAAGTGAGTGTAATGAAACTTAGGGGAAATAATAAGGCATAGTGGGAATATGTGCTAAGGCATAGTGGGGAAATGTGTTAAGGCATAATTGAAAAATGTGTTAAAGCATAGTGGTAAAATGTGTTAAGGCATAGGGAAATGTGCTAAGGCATAGTGGGGAAATGTGTTAAGGCATAGTGGGGAAATGATTAAGGCAAAAATTTTACCCTAGAAAAAGAGCTAGCATAGATAACCTTAGTGAAAATTTTGGGTTGTTATAAGTTGAACAGTCGTAAGTAGTCGAGCATGACTAAAATGAGAAAAAATGTTAAAATTTCCATATAGTGGATCAAGGTTGGATTTTTGTACCTTTTTGATAATTTTCTCATGTTTTTATTATGTATTAATCCAAGTTGTCAAGATCGCGATCTCGCGTGAAATCGTTTTTGTATTTGCAAGATCGAGATTGTAGGATCGGATCGCGATCCTACCAATTTGTCTAGTTTGTAAACAAATGATAAACGAGTTAAACTATGTTACATTTCTACTCAACGTCAAAGATAAATTCATATAATATCCTCTTGAAAATAACAAAGTTCAAATTTCAAACACCAAAGTAATAGTAAAACACAAAAAAATCATGTTTCAATCGTTACATTAACGATTTAGCGAAATAATATTACATAACATGTGTCCTAAATGTCTCAAAACATACGAGCCATCTACATGATTTCAAGAAAACAAACGTTTCATTAGTGGCATTCCAAAACATACCATTAGATTAGTTAAATCACAATGAAGTAAAGTAAATTGAATTATTGAATACTTTTAGACTATAATCTATTTAGAAAAGTGGAAAACTAGGTATAAACTATAATCTATCTAGAAAATGAAATAACAATGATTTACTTATTAGACATTAGGAAAACACACGTTTGTTTTTTAGCCTAAGCAAGTAAGATGAACTTAAAAGATTAAAAAAAAAAAAAAAAAAAAAAAAAAAGGAGAAGAAAAAAAAAGGAAAAGAAAAGATAAAAAAGGAAAAAAGAACTTGGATTGCGTGACGTCTTACGATCCTACTAAATATGCGATCCTACTACGATCTTACACGATTGTAGCTAATGAGTACGATCCTACGAGTTTACACACGATCTTTACAGCCTTGATATTGATTAGTATTTTGTTGAGATTATGTTGGACGTAAAATTTGACTTTGTTAACTCACATGATATTGAGCTTGATTTTGTTTAAATTTAACTAATAATATCATATTTAAAAAATTATGCGCTCTTAATAGCACATTATGACTGTTGAAAAAAATATGTATCATTGCGATATGTACAATTTCATGTGTAACCGCAAAAAACGATGCCTTTATTTTTATATTAATGGTGTCGCCCAGTTAGATAATCACGCAGATTTATTTTGGGAATAAGTTTTTTCCTTGTCTAAATAGTGAATGAAACTTTCAAACTTTTTCTATAGAGTGAAGTGAAAAGTAAAACCGTAAAACAATGAAGTGGGAGCCATGTGCGCAAGTAGTGATTTGAAGGTGTGGACAGTGGGCAGTTCCCAAGGTTCTTCTGATCCTAGTAATAATAATTTCTGAATCAACAGATCCAAGAGGAATACTTCTCTACCCTGTCATGGTACCCGCTATACGTTTTTGGAAAAAATAAATAATAAAATAAAATAAAAATTTTAAAGTAGATTAGTAAAATGCTCTTTTTTTCGTCAACGTGTATCATCATATAAGCAAGTCTCGTCAGTACTGCTAACGTGTATAGAGGAAAGAAAGGGTCGTTATTATGTGTATGGAATAACATGTACAAATCGAAATCATCCTTTGATAGTTAGTAATCGGTTACATTTTTGAATAAAGTTATATTTAATAGCATAGCTTATTAGATGTAATAACTTATACAGTTTAAATAAAGTTATAATGCTACGCGATATATTATTCAGGCATAATTTTATATTACATTTTTAAAACATAAATCCGATCGGTGCATTTAAAACCAAAGAATGTGGGTGGGGTGGGATCATATCACATCTTAGGCATGTGACCCTCAACGTTTTATTTAAATTTAATAACCACTTAAGCTTAGTAGCATCATTAGGCCCATGTGCCCTTACCTTTCTAATACTTAATAATGGAGTATATTTTAATTCAGACCTAAACCAAGTTAGTTCATCCTCCTACTTTCTTGCATTATGGATTTTGAATCTTTGAGTACTTGACACTTTCACATTCAATATTTTTAAGATACAGATTGTTGCAATGATGGAACTAATTTGAAACTTGAAGAAGATTTGTAGTAACACATAAATTTTGAACAATGTACATTTCATCAAAAGATCCACGTACATTTCATCAAAATATAATATCCTTCATAAACTTTTAAATACTACTATTCGTAAAATTTTGGAGACTTTTAAGATAGCACAATAATGATCACTTATTTGTACTTTTGTGTGTTAACTTGCAACTTGCCTTCTCTGCATATGAGTTTGAACATTTGATCGTCTGTTGCATTGTGGTTCGGTTTCACGCGAACAATGCCAAATGGAAAACGACAATTTTTCCCTAAGAAATAATGGAATAATACGACTTGGGATCCTAAACGGATAGTGTTAGGCAAATAATTTGCTGGACTATAAATTAAAATATATCATTAACCGATGTTGTATGAATTAATTTTTTATTTGATTACATAAAATTTTGACTTGTCACATGATTAACGTATAGCAGCCTCTTACTTTACTATGCGTAAAAGTAGAAGCTTCTTTTCCTAAAGTTAAATATACTACATTGTTATACCACGAGTCACCTTGGTTTGACATATCAAAGTTTATTTTGTATTTTACTTTAGCATAATACTGCAAAGGACCACTAGTTGAAAGAACATTACGATCCTTTATGGTGGAAAGTCGGTTTCACGCATTTACCTCGTGAATTATGTGAAGTAGGACACATTCATTGAGAAAGTTATGATACAAATTCTTTAAAAATCAATTGAAGAAATCTTGGCTATTCTTATTTTCAAAAAAAAAAAAAAAAAAAAAAAAAAAAAAAAAAAAAAAACCTCATTTTCATTTTTTTAAAACTAAATATCTTACAAATCAGTAATCATTACATAAACGAATCATACATCACGACGACAATTAAATCATTATTTTATAGATAATCACTTCTATATATTTTTTTTATGAATGTTTTTAAAAGTTTTTTTTTGTGAGTATTGAAATTTACACCTTGAAATCACATGATATTTGTGAAATCGCAAGTGAATTTTTACGGCATAAATTTCAACACTAAAAACACTTCAAAAATAAAGTTCGTTGAAGTGTGTCAAAGTGGCAATCAACTAAAAGATAAAAGGATCTTCTTCATAATAGTATATTTTTCGTCGTTTAATAATATACCGTTTGTAAAATATTTTATTTTTAAATATATTGTTTAATAAAAATGAAAGATTGGGATTTGTTAATTGGAACTTTAAAGAATTATCTACGAATTATCTACGTTGATGTGATCTCCACATTCATTAGTCAACAATTCCAATATATATATATATATATATATATGGGATAACTTGGCTACAATTCTTCATAAAAAATACACATGCAATGAATCAGGGAATTACAGGAAAAAATCAGTGACTCACAAAAAAAATCTGGGCCCACATTTATAGCATAATAGTATAACTTTCGAACTCTGATTGTGTGTTCTCAAGATTTTTTTAGATGAAAGTGATTGAAATAGAGCGAAACTAAAATTATGTGGTTTTCTTGAGTTTTTTTTATAGAAAGAAAAAGTATTTGTATATTTTTCTTAAATGTTTCACTTACTAAAGGTTGAGCATCGTAGACCTTAAAACTGACCGGACCGAGAAAAACCGAGTAGACCGACACAAACCCGACTGAACTGAAGGACCAGCGGTCTGGTCTCGGTTCAAACTTTTTCCTTATTTTGGTCTCGGATCAGTTCGGTCCAGTCCGGTCTTACGTACAAACCGACCATTATGCTTTCTTGGACCGGACCGGACAGAACACATTCGGTTCGATCCTCGGTCTGGGGTTTTAGGCTAAAATTGGTCTCGGTTCGGTCCGGGTTTGGTCGGTCCGATACAGTCTTTGCCTGATGCTCACCTTTACACTCAATTATTGAGATGAAAGTTAGACACCCTCACTTTCTTTACTTTTCTTTACTCTATTTTCTTTAAGGGTAAATTGCAAATTCTGTTTCTAATGTTTTCCGAAAACGCAAGGAATACCCGAGACAAAATTTATTGCAAAACAGCAACTAGTGCTTTCATTTTTTGCAAAACATCCACGGAAATGCACTGTTTGCTAACGGGCGTTAGTTCTCCGGTTACATGGCCCCACCCCTTAGGGTATTATCTCCATTTCATTATTTTGGTCTTGACGTCTCACTCTTTCCCGCCAATTATACTTCATTTCAAGGACAATATTTAAGTATAATATATTTTCACCTTTGCCCCACTAGCCTGTTCTAATCATTTTTTATGTACTATGATGTAATCAATGTTTGAGTATCATATTGTTTCACCTTTGCACCAAAATAAATAAATAAATAAATAAATAAAAATTTGTTTAAGTGTTAGGCATAGTAGCTGTTGAGACTGTAGGAGTGTTTGGTATAGCAGCTGTAGTAGCTCTTTAGTCTTGATATTTGAATTAAAATAATAAATATGAATAGTGTGTTACTTTAGTTAACTCTTAATGTATGAATTTAAATGGTGGCAGGTTTAATGGGTTATCAGGATGAAGTTGTGTTTAACATGCACACTAATGGATTATTTGAATTTGGTCCATTGAGATATGTAGAAGGGCCTATTTCTAAACTTTATGCCTTTGTCCATGATATAAGTATCTTTAGTACTGGTCTAGATCATTTGTTAGCACACATTAGGAAAGAAAAATGGGCATTGTTCTTTTGTTTGCTTAGCAAATCATTAGAAGAAGGTTTGAAGTTGATTCTCACAGACAATGATGTGCATACATTGTTGGAACTAAGTTGTCAGAGTGGTTTCGTAGATTTGTTTGTTGCTCACAAAAAAAATATAGGTGTTTGATTAATATATAAAAAACATTGATTTAGAGGGTGAAGGTGGGGAGGTTGACGGATGAGTAGAAGAAGATGCTAGCTTGCGATGCTCTAGTACTTCAATTCCTTTTAGAACTAGATATACTAGGGAGAGA
This sequence comes from Artemisia argyi, assembly GCA_030686995.1. Taxonomy (NCBI): domain Eukaryota; kingdom Viridiplantae; phylum Streptophyta; class Magnoliopsida; order Asterales; family Asteraceae; genus Artemisia; species Artemisia argyi. Next base: position 71,442,574 of record CM060689.1, read on the forward strand.
AATGTAAACTTGAAAAGAAAGGTTGTGGGTGATGTTGATGCTGAATTTAGTAAGAATAAAAAGACGGTGAAGAGGTATGTGGATAAGGGAAAAGGAATCATGGTTGATGAGGATGAGGATTTTAACAGGAAAAAACCAATTTTACCAAGGCCTGCTGGTATTGTCATTAGAGATGGTGGTTCTTTGAAGAAGTCAGCATGTTGGTTTTGTGAATGTGGGAGCTAGGGATGTGGGTTTTTTAACACCTAAAACAGGTGTTATGAAACCAAGAAGTGATGTTAGAATCACTAATTGTGTGTTGGGTCTAAGAGCACCAAAAATTGAGGGAAAAAGATGGTATTTTTTTCTAGGCGAGTCTAATGAATTCATTTGCATATTCTGTTAAGACATTGCATTGCATATTATACTAACTACGTTGTGTTGCATATTTTGCGTTTTCATGTGTAGTTGATGCAACCAATATAAGGTTTAAATGTTTAATGTTGTAGTGGTGCATTCTGAACAAGCTTTTGAAGGTTTAATGTTGAAGTGTAATGCACCAAAACAATTTTAACTTGCTTATATATTACTAATTAACTTTGTAATTTGCTTTTTTATCTTTTGGGATAATGTAATGGGTTCATCTTTTTGTACATGCCGAAGGATATAATGTATGTAACTTGAAATATTAGAAATGGGTTCATCTTTAGTGATGGTTCACTACTATCACTATTCTATTTTTGCATCCAAATTCTTATACATAATATGTTATCTGTATCCACTATTTTAATCCCAGTAATATGTTTGTGTTTGTGTTTTATGGTTGGATTAATGCCATTTACATGTTTATGTTTGTGTTTTATGGTTAAAATAATGCCATTTTCATGAAAATAATTATGTTTTATAGTTGGATTACTGTCATTTTCATGTTTGTATTTGTGATACGGCTCGAATACTCTATATCGGTAAACACGTAATTGAACACATTCTACAAAGAAAATCGGGATCAAACGACCCCTTACATTCATCAACCATATATGTACAAGCTTACGATAGGGGAAACCACAACCCTTATCTACATCTACATTCAACAGGGGAAGCGAGAACAACAAAATAACCACAACTCCCCACCCCCTAATACCTACGTTCATCATTAGCAACAAAAGAAACCATCACAACCTCCAGCAACCAACCTCCTCACATAAACCTCTGCCTTATAGCAAACTCAATGTTAGAAACAATGTTGTCGTTAGTTTACCTAAGTATCCTCATCAACCCCCTCGTTCGCAACTCAGCTATCTAAATCCTCCTAAGCTTGTTCACATTGGACCTTGAAACTCTCGAACCTCTTAAGTTTTGGAGCTTAACAATCAACTCCCTCTTAATACCGATCCTATTAGTAAGCTTTTGGCTCATAATCATTGATTCTTGTGCATGTTGAATGTTTTCCGCAATCTCTCGCTAGTAATGGGAAAGCATCATTTCCGATATGACAAATGAGTTAAAGGCAACCACGAGATCAAGACACCGAAACATGTTAATGGTTAAGCAAATGAGGAATTTTTTCTTAAGGGTGCGTGTGTTTATGTTTGTGTGTAATGATAAAAGATCTTTGACGATATAAGTGGTGTATATGAAAGATGACCACTTACTTTGCAAACTATGCTATTGAAATGTCATGTCGCATTGGTATCGCAAGCTTGGCAAGCAATTTAATATGTATGAACAATGAAATGGTGATAATACCCTCAGGAGTGGGGTCATGTAATCAGAGAACTAACACCCGTTAGCAAACCGTGCCTTTTCGTGGCTGTTTTGCAAAAAACAAAAACATTAGTGGCTTTTTGCAACAAAATGAGGTATTCTTTGCTTTTTCAAAAAAATATTAGGGACAAAATTTGCAATTTACCCTTCTTTAATTTACTCTCCCACAAAAAAGAAAAAAAATAGTGTTATTAATCAACACACGATTTAATTAGTGTGTTTCAAAAGAAAATTAAACGAATAAGCTATCATGTAGCTAGTTTTCACTTAACTATTATCATGATTAAAATTATTTAGAAGCATGCAATTAGAATTATAAAAAAATATAATATTATTACAATTACGACTAAGAAAACATACTCTTACACTATACATGTGCTACAATATATACATTTTATGTGAGTTTATAACGGAGTATTAAGGGGTGTTTGGGATTGCGATATGAAAGTGGTTATTAGCTTATCACAGTTTCATAACACAAATAATCTGAAATTTGTGTTTGGCAAAGCAAACTTGAAAAGTGATTAATTGCGTTTCAAATTGTCCAAAATGTAGTTTTGAAGAATCTACATATGAGCTGCTTTTTCAAAACATCATTTCGGTTTTATTGTCAAATTACAAACTATACTTTAATATCATGTTTTTTAACAACTAATTATTTGATTATTCATTTCCAAAACAAATAATTTATTTTCAATAACCAATCTCAAAACACCCCTAAATCAAGAGCAAATTAAATGTTGCAAGCTATCTAGGACCGGACTACCGTTAGCATAGTCTACTTTAATAGTGATGCAACTTGGGATAACGATTAATTACACTCAGCACGGAAAGATATAACACACCAACATATGCTACCCATGTATCCATCCTCTGCACATGGGTTTCACTTTCTACATTCCACGTGTCCGTACCTTACACGGCAAGGCGTCACTCACTATTGCCTCTCTCAAAATACAACTTTGCCATTCACCAAACCCTTTACTGTCTTTTTGTAGAAATCAACTTTTTACGTTACAAAAATTACACTATGATGTAGTGAAACGTAAAGGTTATAATGCATACATTTGAGTCAAATACTCGTTATTCTCGAATAATTTGTACATGGTAGACATTATTCTTTTCCGCACGGCACGTTTTAACAAAATTGTCTCGCTATCAAGTTTATAACATGTAAACAGTTATTAGTAAAGCGTGCTTGAGAAACCATTGGAAAAAAAGTAGTTAGCTGCATCTAAAAAATACTGTTCTATTTGAAAAAACAGGATAGGGCCTTTTAATAACGCTATTTCTATTAACGAATAATCTGTATATTTATTTTCGTAAACTTTTATAAACTATGATAGCTTTATACGATTTGTGTATTTGGGTGACAGTGGCAGAAACCTCATGAATTCGTCAACAAATAGATCGAAACTATAATTAGCAACAACGTATAACAAAATATCTACTTTGAAAAAGCAGCACCAAAACAGGAACAAATACTATCAAAATTACTACAATAACCATGCACGATTTGATAAACACTATATTATTGATAAAAAAAAAAGAAAAAGAAAGAAAGTATGTGTTGTAATTCAGTTGAGGAACAAAGTAAGAACAATAACATAGTTATGGCATCACTATTGACTAGCAGCAGCTAGTACGTTTATGATCTGAAAGAATTACAGAGATCACACAGAAACAAAATGTATGGGGTAAAAAACAAGTACACCACACCAACTAATTAAATCACTATTTTTATCTTTTTCCAAATGTTCATTTTCGTCAAAAGTGCATGTTCTAAATCATCAAGGAGTAAAATTTATTAACCATGTGAAATCATAAAAGTGCAAGTGGAAATAATTTTTAAGATCTAGAAGTAACAGGAAACAATCGACTAACTTAAATTAAAATGCACTAACTTAACGTACTACTGTACCTTTAATTTGTTACTAAAAACTAGAAGCAATTTACAAATCATTTAACTTCAATTCTTCATCATCTTCATGGCTTTAGTTCAACCCACTCGTAACGACCTTTCAACGGAACGTCATTTACAATGTCAAAGTTATACCTGCAATTTCATAACGTTAAGTTACTAGTTAATTCGTTATTAGAGAATTACTTAGTAAAAATATATTGTGGGTTCAAATTTTGTTAAAAAGATATTTGTGAAGCAATAACTTACTTTTCTTTGAAACGTTTATGGAGGTCATTTTCAGCAGCAGCAAAGAATGCTTCAATTTCAGCAGCCACGGGAGTCTTCTCCGATTTAATCTTCTCGGCTGATTTCGGTTTCTTTTCGACAATTTTCTCGTCGTTCAATTTGCTTGTTGGTGTACTGAAATTTGAATCCGCCATTAGAAATATTGTATAGAGTTTTAAAATGAAAATGTGTGTATATAATTTGTTGTTTTGATATTTTATAACGGAAATTAACACCGTTGTAGATCACACACTCAAACTCAGATATTTACGTTTTCAAAATTTGAATTACAAAATTTATTACGAACGTTAATTAACAGTAGAAAACATAAATACCTTTCTCTTTCTCGTGCATCCAAATCATCTCTTTCATTTTCACTCACCTGAAAAAACAATATTAAATTTCAAACCATTTTTTTATTTTTATTTTTATTTTTATAGGTCTATTCATATTTCATCACAACTTCAAACACAAAAACATAGTATATACCTGAAGATCTCGACATCTAAAATTCTCATGAACTGACCCATTACTTGAACAACAAGAAACACTGACATCAATACTGAATTGGCATCTTTTGGATAACCTTAATTCTTCATCGTTACTGATCTTTCTTTTTTTACCCACAACCTCCATTTTATCTTTTTTGTTCGTTCTCCAAAATTTACACACAACACATAATGTGTACAAACGTGATAGCTAGCTAGATAGAGAGAATAATATCTTTTTTGTAGTTAAGGTTGTTAGTTTTAGAAAGAGAAAGAGATCGAGTGGGAGTGATGATGATGACGACTAATGTGGCAGGGATTCCGTTTGAAAGCTTCTTATTATCAACTCCTCCTCTTGTGGTCCTCAAGTTTTTACGCACTCACATGAAATTCTCTCTCTTTGGATATAACGGAACCGTTATAACGGATGTGTTTATTTTTAGTAGTGTGATATGTATGGGTTTAATTTGTTGTACGCCGGCTTTTATATTTTTAGATTCCTGTTTTTACCGGTTATAGCCGGTGACATGTTGAGGTTAGTGTGCACGTTTATTGTTGTTTGGTGTAAGTTTGGTGTGGATTTGGTCTTAAGCAAATTTCGTGTGTAGATTTCGCTAGGAAATTATTATGCATTATGCTACCCCTAGCAGTGTGGCGGAATGTTGAAATATGTTACTAGTATAATTTGCTTATTGCTTGTGCTTATCATGTGATTAGCTCTTTCAGAGGGTCTTTCCTGAAAATATTGTGTTTTTGAAGGTCTTTTGAAGTTGTGTGGTTAATGTATGAAGAAAGAATCCTGAAGGGCCGGAGTGCATATCTATAGCTTATATATTTGACCTTTCTCTTTAGGGTTATTACGCGAGACAAAAAAAAAAAAAAAAAAAAAAAAAAAAAAACCTCTCTCTCTCTCTCTCTCTCTCTCTCTCTCTCTCTCTCTCTCTCTCTCCTTAGTTCATATTTTCTTGTGGAGAACCTTTTTAGCTTTTGTAATAATTTGTTTATTAGGGTGCGCATGTTGTATTAAACACCTCACATAAACATTGTGTATTCGGTTTGTTATCAATAATACCAATCATACATACTTGTTTTTATTGTTTTGATACTTTCATCTTATGGTTTTGATATCAATTTCTCACATGGTATCGGAGCTTAAGGTGTTGATCTAAAGCTCGTTCATTTTTATTACCGTATTCATTTTCATTTTTTATTGGGGGGGGGGGGGGGGGGTTCGTAATTGGTAATCACCCATGTCTATTCAAGGGTTGTAGTCACTGGAATCGGTCCAATATTGGTTTTTGAACATGTGGTGTTGCTGATTTGGGTCCTTCACTAAAAAAACCTAATTTTTGGGTTTGATTTGTGATTCGATTGGTTTGGGGGTTGATGAATTGGTAGTTGCTATTTGGGTATTACTGGTTGAGTCTAGCCAAAACCTTAAGTGAAGGTTTTGATTAGACTGGTTCTTTTTCGTTGTGCGTCTTCTGCCACCTAATCTGTTAGTTCCCTCTTCTTACCCTACTTTGTACTTTAGATTTGTAACCCCGAATATATTCATGGATCATTGTGTTTATTTATTTTGTTCCTTAAAGGGTTATTGTGATCTTGTTTTTGGCCTCTTATTTCTGCTTCTATTATTATTGTCTTTCGTTATCGGTCTAAGGTTTTTTTTGTTTTTTTGTTTTTTTTTTGGTTACCATCTTTTCTGGCTATTGGTTATAATTTATTATACATGCTTGTTTACTATATGTTGATTGGCTGGTAATTGGTTGCATGATTCTTAAACATCTGTTATAAATCCTAGTGATGAGAATGTTGATGAGAATACCTCTTATAATTATGATAAATTAAATGATAATTCAAACGGAAATGGACCCTCTAGTCTTAATATAGTTTTTGGCGATCTTTTTTCATCCTAATGATACTAATCCAACTCTTTTAATTAATTTTAAGCTAATTATAACTAATAATTATAACATGCGGAGTTGTGATATGAAATTTACCTTGAATAATAAAAGCAAATTAGTCTTTCTTGATAGAACTTGCAAAAGAAATTCTGATAATCCTGCCCTTGCTAACCATTGGGACTTATGCAATTTTGTGGTCGTTACTTGGTTTTTAAACTCTGTAAATCAAAATGGGTCCTCTCTATATGGATATTATCATAACCTCAGTTCCTTATGGAAACATTTTGATGGCATGATTAGTATTCCTCCTTGTACATGTAAAGCTGCCAAAAATTATGAAATTCATGCTAATCAAATCAAGCTTATGCAGTTTCTTATGGGTTTAGATGATGTTTATCAACCCATTAGGAGTAACATTCTCACCAGGGATCCTCTTCCTTCTGTGAAACTGCTTTTACTGTTGTCTCAGGAGAGGAATCCCATAGGAATGTGACTTCTGTAGGTAGTGCATCAAAAGCACCATTTACAACTGCATTTGATACTAAAGGTTTTGATAACAAAAATTCCTTTCAATCGGGAAATGATAATAACAAGAATCTTGTTAAAAGTAGACCTAACCCAAATCTAAAATACACTAATTGTAATAAGGTTGGTCACACTGTTGAAAGGTGCTTTGATCTCATTAGATAACCTCCTAATTATAAAAAGCCTTGAAGTGAAAATGCAAACAAATATTATGTCAATAATGCTATTGCCTATCCTAGTCCTAGCACTACGACTGTTGTATTCTTTTCTAATGAACAGATGCTTAAGCTTCTCTAGGTCTCATTGATGACAAATTTGTTTCTAGTTCTGTTGCCAATATGACATGTACCTTTTTTTAATGGAAGTTAAATTCATTATGAACTTTGAAAAATACTTTAATGGTAAATCCAAATATATATCTGGTAACATAAGCATTGGTTGGGTTGTAGAATTTGGTGCAAATAAGTACATGCCTGCCTTTGCTAAATTCTTAATCAACATTATTGATGTGTCTAATCTGGGCCTAATTGTTGGTTGCCTTAATGGCACCAAAGCTAAGATTGTCAAAATTGGGGATTTAAAACTTAATGACTATGTCATTCTATTTAATGTTCTTGTTGTCCCTGAATACGCCATGAATCTCTTATTTGTTCATAAACTTGCTAAAGACAGTAAATTCTTTGTTGATTTTTATGAAAATAAGTGTTATATTCAGGACATTAAAAGAAATATGATAGGATGGACTAGTGACATGAACGGTGGCATGTACTTATTTGATGCTACATGTAAGCAATTTATTTCTAATTTACCTCTTAACCGTTATGTGTCTAAGACCCTTTAGCATAATAGACTTGGTCACCCATCTGACCAAGTTCTCCAGCTTCTCAAGGATGACCTTAAGTTTGATCATAACAACCAGTCTGCAATTCAATGTGATGTGTGTCATTAGGCCAAACAAACCAGAGAACCATTTCTCTTAAGTGACCATAAATCTACCCAGATTTACCAACTGGTTCATCTAGATGTCTGGGGACCCTATAAGGTCACCAACAAAAAAGGTAACAATTCCTTTCTTACCATTATTGATGATTATTCCAGGGCTGTATGGATATATATATATATATATATATATATATATATATATATATATATATATATATATATATATATATATATATATATATATATATATATATATATATATATATATATATATATGCTCAAAGATAAAGATGAAGTCTTTGTGAGTATTGAACATTTTGTTAACCTTCTCTTTAATTAATTGATGTCAAAGTAAAAAAAATTAGAAACGATAATGGGACTAAATTTGTCAACAACAAAATGCAAATTTTTTGCAATAACAAAGGAACAATTCATCAAACATCCATGACTTACAGCCCCGAGCAAAATGGGATTGTAGAAAGAAAATACAGTCACCTCCTCAATGTGGCTAGTTTTCTTATGTTTCAAGGGGTTACCTCTTTACCTTTGGTCTGATTGCATTTTAATTGTAGTTTATCTCATTAGTAGGCTTCCCTCATCTGTCTTAGCTGGCGAATCTCCTTACTCCTATGTGTATAGAACAAATCCCACACTCTCTCACCTTACGGTTTATGAGTGCTTATGTTTTGCTACCACTTTAAATAATCATGATAAATTTAACAGTAGGTCTAAAAAATGTGACCTCATTGGTTATTCAAACTTCAAAAAGTGGTACAAATTGTTTAGTCTTGAGTACAAATCTGTCTTATTTTCAAGAGATGCCAAATTTTATGAAACTGTTTTCCCTTAAAAATAAAACAAAAATAAACTGTCATTGAAACTTGTGTGACCGAAGACTTGAACCATACAAATTTCTTTAATATTGGTCAATTGTGTGATGAGCAGCGTAACCCTAATTCTAATAATCATGGCACATAGTCTAATCCTATTAATGAGAATAATGATGAAATGCAACATTCATAGAGGATAATTGATGAGTGTGTAAATACTCATCATTTTTATCGTATCTGAACTGCCAAAACATCAAAAAACACCCAGAAATGCATCAAAATATAGAAATTATTCCAGGAAGTGTGTTTTATATGTTTTAGATGCAAAATGTTAAAAAACAAATGAAAAACAAACAAAGTTTGCATAATTGGCAGTTTCAGTCCCTCAAGTTTCAAAAATTGACAAAACTAGTCCCTGAAGGTTTAAAATGAAAGAAAAGTCAACCCAAGTCCTTTGGAATTCAAAAATTGTCAAAACAAGTCCTTGGGTGAAAAGTTTGAGAAAATTACACAACAAACCCCTCAACTTTGAAAAATGACACTTTTGGTCCCTGGGTTTTAAATATTGGAAAATATAAACTTGGGTCCTTGGGATATTTTAACTTGGTATAATTGGTCCTTGATACAAGAATGGGAAAGTTGCAAGGGCAGCCCCTCAATTTTCAGCAAATTGCAAAAATGGTCCTTGTTGATTTAACACTACAAAACCAAATGGACCCTTATTTATTACCACTCCAAATATAACCCTCCCTAAATCCAAAATCAAACCCAATCCAAATACATACACCCAAGCCCACTCTACTCACTCCTTGGCCCAAACCATAACACAGCCCACACCATCACCCCCGTTTTAATATTACCTCAGTCAACCCCTGGCTTTGACCACCACCCCTTCCACATCACCACCCCACTACTTGCTATACTCCAAGCAAACCATCATCACCCCTAGCCTCCTTCACCCTCTGCAGCACTCAACACTCCCCTGCCTACTCAAACAAACACAAAACTCCAAACAACCTCCCTGACATCAAGTATCCAAGAAAAAAGCCAAAACGAATTTTGGCAGCAAAAATCACAAACGGTCAAGATTGAAAAATTGTTGATCCAAGGCTCAAGATTGAAGCTAGGAAAGGACAAGGAAGCCCTTAGAAACCCTAATTTCTGGGTATAAAAAGGAGAAGAATACCTGAGCAGGGTGTGTAGATTTTTAGCTTATTTTTTTTACTTAGTCGAATTAATGTTAAATTAGTGTTTTAAGCTTTCATGTATTCTCAGTGTTAATCTTGTACTCATTTGTCTTCAATAAAATAAAAGTTAGCGGTTTCCATCCAATTGTCCTTCTTTTCAGTTTCATAAAAAATCAAAGGTTCTTATCTATTATCTTATTAAGCTTAAATGTTGTTCTAAACTATATTCCATAAGCTCACATAAGATCTAAATAGTCTATATGAAACATAAAAAAGGAAAGAAAACCAAAATTAAACAACAGGGTACCTTAGCAAATTGACTGTGGAAGCTATTGGGAAGTGCCAAGTAATGGAAATTGGCAGATGGACTTTTACCTAGCTTGTTTACAAGCTAGGAGCTTGTAAAGTAGCTCCTCGAGCCAATTTAACCTTGTTTTGTGCAAAGGTTTCCTGTAAGAGCTTATTTTCTTATTTTAGTTAATTTATTTGAACATTTTGATTTTACTGTGGTATTGGTTGTAGATCAGTTTGTTAGACTTAGTTATTGTTATTTGATGATTAATTATGTTTGATATTGATATAATTGCTCAGCTTGTAGTTTATAGATTAGTTATTTGAAAATTGGTTTTGACTGTTTAAGTTTTCCAACTTTGGTCTATGTGATTTGCTCAGTGGAGCTACCTTTTAGTACTTAAAATTTGTTTACTAGATGCTATTGGATCTATCTTGAACTTATTTGATCATTGGTACTGTATAAATCATTCAATCCTTTTGGAAAAGCTTTTATAAGGGGTGTTTGGTTCAAGCTAGTCTGCTGAGTTCTTGTGATTTATTGTGGTACAATTTGGTTCAAATCTCTCATTTAGGCCTTAAAACACTGAGTTCTAAAGTTATCTTTGAGGTTTCATAAGGAAAAGTCAAAATGACATGCAAATGCCATCAAACTAGTAACTGTTGTAGATTTGGGTGACCAAACTTTTTATTTCAATACAAGAATAGTTTAGCTTGATATATTTGGCTTCATTTAGTTCTTACAAACATCAAGTAATAACCTAGGATCTGTCTAATTTCATTTTAGTCAACTGTGTGCAAAAACTTAGAAAGTCAAAAATTGTCTTTGTGCAGAAAACTCAGATTTTAAGGGAATTAATGTGATTTTTGTGTTAGGATTTAGATCTTAAAACTTGTTTCTAATTGGAACCCCCCAGCTCAACTTTAGGAATCCATGATCAATTGAATTTTGTGATTTTTATTATGGGTCCCACAGAGCCTCAAAGAGAGGTGCAGGGGAAGATCATCCCCTGTCCCAACATACACCAATTTGATCCAATCTTGGATAGGTCATAATTTGTTCATTTATTGAGCCTAGGGTCTGTATTTTAGTTTTTAGGGAAGCTTTTCAGGTCAACTGGTTAGATTCATAGTTTGTTTGCCCATTAATACTTATTTTCTTGCTTAATTGTGCCCTCCATTTTGTCCATTCTGGTTCACTTCTGCTGATGCTAATCAGTATGGATGAACTTGTTGATTTAATGTTCCTGTTGGATGTAATTGTTGTTTAATGATTGTTTCAGCTTATTTATGTTTGCTTATGACCATGATTGTTTGTTGTTGACTGAGTTTTAATGTTTGAGCCTATTTTTGCAACTGCTTATTTCAAACCCCACTTGCATTTAACCTAACTGACCCACCTTCCTAAGACAACCACAAGGTCAATCCCTGAGTTTATCCCTAGGTCTTGGGTGATTTGGAAAGTCTGTTAGGGAGGTTTGCTAGGTCTTAATTAGGCTTGCCCTCATTGTCTTGTTTCCTAGCTTATTTTTGTTTTTCCAAGTGCCTAATTGTTCACTGTTGCTGTTGTTTATGCTTGTTGAATTCATTGCTCATGATTAGTCAGTGGTATTTGGTAGTTGAATTTGGTTGAGAGTATTCTGAGTGTGCATTTGTTTGTGTTTTCCTCAGCTTGAGCTTAAGAGCTTATTAAGCTTGCCAATAGCTGGTTAACTCTCTGCCTCATCAGTGAGTTTTGAGCAAATTCTCACAAGTCCTTTCTTCATATTTAGTCAAGCTTAGGTTTAAGATTTTTGGTTTTCTGTTAAGCCAGTAGTACTAGCTTGAGGATTCCAAGCTCCATTTTGGTTCATAAGCTTTTCCCTTTGCTGGATTTAGGCATGCAAAAAGCCATTTGGGGCCTGTTTGGTTCTGAGTGTCCTTGGAATTGCTTGTTTGCTTATTTGAGCTTTTGAGTGTGATCACTTGTGCTTTTTAGTTAATCTCAGTTCCCTTAAGCATTTACAGCTTATTTTCTAGCTTGGGTACCTTGGGTAACTTAATTGAGCTTAATACCTTGATTTATTAGTAAAAAAGTTTGGCTGATAAGCAAATAAGCTCACCAAGAGCTTATTTTTGAGTTTCATAAAAAGTTCCTTCACATTAGTTGGTTATTTTCAGTAGATAAACAGCTGTGTAAAAGAAAATTTAGAAAAAGACAAAAATAAATAAAGTGATAGCTTCTATTTAAGCCTTTTGGCTTATTTTTCTGCTTATTTATAAGCATTTCTCATTTTTAAATTTTTCTCAGGTTCCTTTTAGGTTAAAATAATTTTAGAAATTTTTTCAGATTTTTCTTTGGTCATTTAATATTTTTCATAATTTATTTTAGTTTAAATTAATTAAATAATTAGTTTTAATTAATAATAAACAATTAAAAAGTAAAAAAAATTAGGTTTTCTGTTTTAAAATTAGTTTTATAATATTTTAGATTTTTCTAAATTTAATTTTCATTTTTCTAGTTAATTTTCATAATTAATTAATAATTAGTGTAATTTAGTTAATTAAAAAGTAATTAATAATTAAATTAATTAATAGTAATTAATTAAATAGTGTAAAAATTATTTTTCTTTTTCTAAAAATTTTCTTATAACATTAGGATTGTAAAAATATAATTTTCACGTTCGTAGGACTTTATTTGCTCACGTTTCACTTTTTATTTCGCGCGTTCGCGTTTATTTTAAACTCAAACGCGCGTTTTTAGGTTTACTTACATTTCTAGGTTATCTGATTATCAGTAATTGTTCCAATAGTATTTCTAAGCCATTCTCAATCATAATCTCGTAGTTTAATCATTCAAATCAAATTTCTGATCCTCCTGTTAAATCACCCGATCACTTAAAACGTTTTAAATACAATCGCTTACCTCGCTGGGACATAACGACCCGGGAATACACTGTACTCCTTGGTTAGTTGGTTTTAGACGTTTGACTTGGTTGACCATCACCTGTTCAACTTAGTTGACCGTTTAGGACCAATCAATAATGCACACCATGAGGGCAATAATGAAAGCATAAATCAGTCTGATGAAAGTGAGGATGAAAGTAATCACCTCCCTAAGAATGAGGAAGGGATTGACCTAACTAATCACACTGACTATGATGATGTGGCTTAGCCTGTTAGAAGGTCCTCTAGATAGACCAAGCTCCCTCTAAACTTTTATGACTAGGTTGTTGATAATAAAGTTAAATTTAGTTTAAATAGGGTTGTTAATTACTCTAAATTGTGTGGTGAAAACTACTCCTTTGCTATCACTCTCAACAAAAGCTTTGAACATAGTAAGAGGCTATTAATGACAATAACTGGGTTAAAGCTATGCCCAATTAATTAAAAGCCCTTAATAGAAACCAGACTTAGGAAATCACTGGCCTTCATGAAGGAAGAAGACCCATTGGGTGTAAATGGATCTACAAATAAAATACAAGTCTAAGGTACAAGGCTAGAATTGTTACTAAGGGTTTTTCTCAAAGAGAAGAGATAGATTATGATGAAACCTTCTCTAATGTGGTTTAAATATCCACTATTCGATGATTAATTGTTATTGATGTGAAAAATAAGTGGCCTATTTTCCAGTTAGATGTTAATAATGCTTTCTTATATGATGATTGGAAGAAGATGTGTACATGAAAATTCCTGAAGGTTATGCCTCCAAGTTTAATGAAAACAAAGTCTGTAAATTGGAAAAATCTACATATGGTTTAAAATAGGCTAATAGAAAATGGAATGAAAAAAGTTGGTGTGTTATGTGAGTGTGGATTCACTCAAAGTTTAAACGGTCGCTAATTATTTGTTAAGGAAACTTTTATTGCTCTATTGGTTAATGTACATGATATCCTCATCTTTGGGAATTACTTAAATGAAATTAATGAAAGGATTTATGTGCAAACCACACAACAAGCTTTCACAACTTACCTTTATGAAAACGCCGAAGGGTCACACCAGTGCACAATAAACAGAACATGCAAGCGAAATAAAAAAGAGTATATGACATGAAATGGAATAAATGAAGAAATGAAAATATGGCGATATTTTCATTGAAGGATAAAACGGTTATTACTCAAAACTTAATATTTATCAAGAGATAGATATTAAGGGATAATTAATGACAACAAGCAAAACAACAAACCCTTAGGGTTGTTCATTTCTGGATCCTTCCTAAGTGCCCTATAAATAGAAAGGGACTTTGAAGGATCCTCACAACGCATAAAATAATCCTAAAAGTCGATTTATGGTTTACCCATGTTTTCATATCTCATCAAACTTGTGTAGGTTCGACCCCTGGTTCTACTTGTGCAGTATCGGTGGATACCTGATGCAACCGAAGTGTGGTTTTCTCCTTAAAAACCCTTATATTGGCCGATCTCCAAAGAAGTATGCAAACCCATGCAGCAGACTGATTCAAAAGCTTACATAAATGTAAGATAACAAGTAAGTCTTCTATAAACACACTTTAAGTTTAGGGTTAAGTATATTAATGATTAGTTTAAGATTTTACTGGTCAATGTTTTTTTGGTTGCATTGCCATGTTATCTGTTTTATCCCATTGTGCATGTTTTATTGGCCATGCGTGTGACACCAGAACCCTATAGTGTTATCAGAGCCACCCTAATTATATATAACCTAATTTTGGTTTTTAGTAATTGCTATTATTGTCATAAAATATTGGTTATGAAGTTGCTTTGGTCGATTCTTGCTAATTAGGGTTTTTTTAGGGTTTGGCAATTTTAATGACATATAGGGTTTAATAACCATTGTAATTAATTATGGTTTATGTACGGTTTTTTTTAACAGAGATCGAAATACTTGGTTCTTATGACCTTTGAGGGTTTCAATCTAGGGTTGGGTTTATACTGTAGTTTTTCTCCCGTGCTAAAACACACAATTTCCCAATTAATGTTGTCATGGTCACAAGAACTGAGTTCTTGCAATCAGATTAGGTTTAGGAGTTTCAGAACACATATGTTTGAATCTTTAGGGTTTTTAAACCCTAAAATTGTCAGCTTTATGAGGATACAAGGGTATCCGTAACTAAAATTAATTCATGAAAAATCCTAATTCTTTGCAAGTTTTTAATTTACCTTGAATGCTTTAATGTTTTAGGTATTTTGAGAAAGTGTAAGCTTTATTGAAATATGCCAAAACTATATTTAGAAACCTAAAGTTACCAAATTAATTCATGTGGTAAGAAATATGGCTTAAAACAACAAATAAGACAGACTAAGGTTTACCTAAACCCTAGGAGGGTCGTTTTTATGCCTAACTAGATGGGATCAAGAAAAAAAAACCGGCATAAATCCTGGTGACTGATGAAGCAAAAAGTGTACCGCTTTTGGAGGGTCATTTAAGGCCAAAGTCGAGATTATTTGATCAAATATTGCCCTAAATCGTTCCTCTTGTCATTTTAGGTACTTTTAAGAGGAATTTTACAATAGGAAGCATTTTGGACATTTTTGGAGCAAAAAAGTGCAGAAAACGACAAAGTCTCAAAAGCATGCTGGAAATTGCCTTTGACGGCGTCACAAGGTGTTAGTGACGTCTTCATGAGTTGACAAAAGGGTGGATAAATCAAATACACGTGACGCGCCAGAATATTTTGTGAAGGGGGTCTGACGGCGTCATGTACAAAAAGTCCAAGGCCATCAAGAGTTATCATAAAGAGTGACGGCCCAGAACTCATATAGAGTGACGATGTCAGAAGTGGATCTAGGCAATACGATTTTAATTTGGCGGCGAGTTGACGGCGTCATACTTAACTCTTGACTCTGTCAGATTACAAAATCTATATATAGTTTTCTAGTTTTCATTCATTGGGTGCAACTTTGAGGGAATAAAACCCTAGACGAATTTTCCAGCTATTTGAAGGGTTTCAACCCTTTGTTTCTTCCATGTTTAATTGAAGATAAGTACTTCACCAAATCATTCAATATGTCTATGTGTTGTTTGATTATATCTTACGCTTGTCTTCTTTTTAACATGCTAGGCTAGGTTTCTTTCGTGTTTGCTTAGATGTAATGAAACCTAGATGTTAATTATTGTTTGATGGTTTGTTTATAATTGTTGTGGATGAATGAATTCGATGTTAGGCTTAAGAAAACTGGCAGACTTCCAATTGGTAACTTGCTTGAACGTCTTAAGAAACATGATCGGATGTGTACTATGATTATTTGGTTATATTTAATGCATAGGTAACTTCCAGGGATACCATGTTAGGAGCTTTTAGTCTGCTCGACATAGGATTGAGGTAGAAGCCTATAGAGTTAGGGAAGATCTTACACGGCCCTACGACTAGTATTAAGGAATATAACCCGTCATCCATGCAATTGTAACAAGCTAATCAACCGGTAAAAGATATCTAGGGAGTAATGAAATCTAAGTAAACACACTTTCTCTCATTATTGTTTACACCATAATTTAGTTTAAGCTTAGTTTATTTTATTTTGATTGCATCTTTAGTTAATTTGGTTAGTTGACTAGCAACTAATTCCGCCCACTCCATCAAAACCCGAGATTTTACTTGCTTTCATTTAAAATATAAAAATACAAAAAGAATCTTCCCTCACCCCTAGACCTAGTTTAGTAGAATTTTAACCCTAGCGAACACTATTCCTAGAGTTGAACGATCAATCCCCCGGTACTTGTCACTATACTATACTACAACGAACAGGTACACTGCCTGGTGGGGATTGCAAGCTTCTCAAGATCTCTTGAGAGGTAAAACCTTTTGCGAGGGCGCAACTCCACGCATCAAGTTTTTGGCGCCGCAGCCCGGGGAATAATTATTGTCAAGGTTAAAATTGCTTTTTATTAGGTCTACTTGCTAGATTCCTTTCTAGCAAGATTTTTATTTTATTTTTATAGGTTTCTTTAGTCTATCTTATTTCTTGACTCCTTTGTTCGTAATCTTTATTACCAGCCATCATGACAAATGAAGATCTTTCTAATCTTAGAATCACTAGAAGTCGTAGTTCCTTAAGAAATCTTGTCTCTCCTTATGCAGAACCTGAAAGGGAAATGCATAGGCTAAGGCAATCTCATCCAACACCCGAACCATCTGGCACAGCCATCAACTTTGATGAAGCCCTTTCTGAAGAAAATTCAGATCATCACCTTACATCCCCTTGCTCCCAATCCAGCCGCGATATGGACGCTCCTGAAATTCCCACACCTAAGCGCCTTAAGGATTATTCCTCCCCGAACCCTCGCGGATTCTCTAATGCCATTTTCTTTCCAAACGAATGTACCAATGAGGTCTTGTGTGCGAACGATGTTTGGCTTGTCCAAAGTGTATGCAGGTTTCGCGGATTGCAGACCGATGATCCAATCCAACATATTAGGGATTTCTTAAAGATAGTGGACATTCTCCATGCGGATGGGGCCACTAGAGACACATCCCGACTACGGTTCTTTCCCTTTACCCTTCAAGAAAAAGCAAAGGATTGGTACGATAAACTCCCCTCTGAGTTCATTTTTATATGGGAGCAGCTTATCTCTAAGTTTTACGAGAAATTCTTCCCTAAAGGAAAAACTTCAGCGTTTAGGGATAGGATCCTCCGTTTCCGTAAGAGAAAAGACGAACCCATATATAGATCATGGATTAGATTCAAGGACCTAATAAGGCAAGTTCCCCATCATGGCAACGAACTTTGGCTTCTTGTCCAAATCTTCTATGACAACGTCTCCCAAAATGACTAGCATGGAATCAATAATTCAATAAAAGGGAAAATAGCCAATCTAAGCGCCGAGGAAGGGTGGAATTGGATTGAGGAATATGTTCAAGATCAAGACGATACCTGGGATGAACCTGATTCGACTATGAGTATATCCGAAATCATGCAAACACCTTCATCTGAGGATCGGCTAAGGAAGCTTCACGAAAGGGTATCATACCTAGCAGGGTCGCGAACAGCTAAACAATTATCAAATCCATACTTGATTTGCGACCACTGTGGGGGCCCGCATGAAAAAGAGGAATGCGGAGGAGAGCCTACTACCGAACGTGCATACCTGTCAAGCCATGACATTTTTGATGATCCTTCCCTGTTAACTTTCTACCAAAACGATGATTTTACCCCTTGGGGAAATCTTGTAAGAAAAGAGGAGGGAGAGAAAGGTCCTGACTTCAAAATCAGGAGCACTTTTGAGGATGATCTTGGACATTTCACCTATGAAAAAAACTTACAATTGAAAGGGCTTGACGAGCTCATTACTGAACAACAAAATGACATGGGAAAATGGTTCCAAGAGCTCAATGCCGCCCTTGATGGTCGTAACAAGCCTCAAATATGCCAAACAGATCCCCTACTCGCGATTACTACTCTAGCCGGAACAACAACCAAGGATCCCCCTTATCCAAACCAACACCGCATTATTGTTGAGCCAGACATTTCTCATAGGGAAGGAGGTGATGTGAGCGATGAGACTCCCGAACAACCCCCTCAGATGACCTCCTCTCCACTTGCTCCACCCAACCAACCTGTGAAAGTCCCATTTCTGTCCCGCCTCAAGAATCAAAAGATTGAGAATGATAATAAAAGATTTTTGTCATATCTGAAGGGATTCGGTGGTCACCATACCCCTCCTTGATGCTTGCTACCATATGCCCAAGTGTAGCACATGCTTCAAGAGATTACTTGCCTACCGAAAGAGACTCGAGGGTCTTGTAACCCTAGGAGAGGAATGCTCGGTGGTGACCCAACGAGGTTTACCAAAAAGGTAGATGACCCGGGTGACTTCACCTTGCCCTGTTCCATAGGATCTTTATCGGTAAAGAATGCTCTAGCTGATTTAGGGGCAAGCATCAACCTCATGCCTTATTCCATGTTCCTCAAATCAGGGTATTCCGAATTGAAGAAAACCCGTATGAACATCCAGCTAGCTGATAGATCAGTCAAATACCCCTTGAGGATATGCGAGAACGTGCTAGTTAAAGTTGGGGGTTCAAATTTTTGGTTGACTTTGTAATGTTGGAAATGGAGGAGGATGACCTTGTACCCATCATCTTAGGAAGACCATTTCTTGCCACTGCTCATGCTGTCATTGATGTTCATGACGGCAAATTAACTCTGCGAGTGGGAACCGACAACTTAACCTTTGATATTAAGGATACAATGAACCTTTCTCTCGAAGCTGCTAACCAGCTATATTTTATCGGAGAGGTCGATGAATTAACCGATGTCATTGACAACTGTGTTGATGAACAGATCGAAGAAGGCTGGTTGTGAGATGAAGCCTTCCTTCCCATAATTGGGAAGGAGAGGGAAGAAAGGGTAGCGCAGTATCCTTCTATCCTGGACAAGGAGCCACTGAACCACTCGAGCTTCATAAACCCGAAAACAAACTGAAGCCCTCCATCGTCGAACCACCTAAGATAGAACTCAAGGAACTCCCAAACCACTTAGAATATGCTTCTCTACAAGGAAAAGATCAACTTCCAGTAATCATAAATTCCTCCTTGGAAGATGAGCAAAAAGATAAACTCTTAGGAGTTTTGAAGAAATATAAGGGAGTCATTGCATGGAGTGTAGCCGACATTAAGGGAATTGACTCGACCTTTTGCACACATAAGATTCTTATAGAAGAAGATTATAAACCAGCTGTGCAACCCCAGAGGCGAGTAAATCCCAATATTAAGGAAGTGATGAAAAAGGAAGTCATCAAACTCTTGGATGCAGGGCCGATCTACCCCATTTTAGATAGTCCATGGGTTAGTCCTGTACAGGTCGTACCAAAAAAAGGAGGGATGACTGTGGTGAAAAATGAAAACGGTGAATTGGTGCCCCAAAGGACAGTCACTGGCTGGCGTGTGTGTATTGATTATAGAAAACCGAATGATGCCACCCGAAAGGATCACTTCCCTCTCCCATTCATAGACCAAATGTTGGAAAGATTAGCAGGACATGAGTACTACTGTTTCTTGGATGGATTCTCAGGGTACTTCCAAATCCCCATAGCCCCTAAGGATCAAGAAAAAACCACGTTCACTTGCCCATATGGAACATTTGCCTATAGGAGAATGCCTTTCGGGTTATGTAATGCTCCCGCCACTTTTCAGCGATGTATGGCCGCAATCTTTCATGAGTTAATGAAAGATAGCATGGAAGTCTTCATGGATGATTTCTAGGTCTTTGGGAACTTTTTCGATCGTTGTCTCGCTAACCTCGAAAAAATGCTCAAACGTTGTGAGGAAACCAACTTGGTCCTAAACTGGGAAAAATGCCACTTTATGGTGAAGGAAGGGATTGTGCTTGGACACAAAGTCTCTGGAAATGGAATCGAGGTGGACAGAGCAAAAATTAAAGCTATTTCCAAGCTACCCTATCCAACTACAATCAAGGCAATACGTAGCTTCTTGGGTCATGCCGGTTTCTATAGGATATTCATTAAAGACTTCTCTAAAATAGCTCAGCCAATGACTCAATTACTTGTGAAGGATGCCCCTTTCGATTTCTCTCAAGAATGAAAGGATGCATTCGATCGGCTAAAGCAGGAACTCACGCAAGCCCCAATTATGGTTACACCTAATTGGGAATTGCCCTTCGAAATCATGTGCGACGCTAGCGACTATGCTGTTGGAGCAGTATTGGGCCAAAGGCTTAACAAACACTTCCAACCGATATACTATGCTAGCAAAACTATGAACCCTGCTCAAGAAAACTACTCCACTACTGAAAAGGAGCTATTGGTTGTAGTATTCGCTTTTGATAAATTTCGCCAATATCTTGTCCTTTCAAAAATGGTCGTCTTTACAGATCATTTGGCTCTTCGATACCTATTTGCTAAGCAAGATGCTAAACCTCGACTTATTCGGTGGATCTTATTGCTACAAGAGTTTGATGTTGAAATCTGTGATAAGAAGGGGGCAGAGAATTTAGCTGCTGATCATCTCTCTCGTCTCGAAAATCCCTGTCTTAACGAATCTGACAAGAGTGAGATTCGGGATTCATTTCCTGAAGAGCAGCTCATGTCAATAAATGATTCTGAGCCATGGTACGCGGATTATGCTAATTATCTAGCAAGTAGAATTATTCCAGAGCACTTGAACAGACAAGGAAGGAAAAGGTTCTTTACCCAATTGAAATATTACTTTTGGGATGAACCTTTCTTGTTCCGACGATGTCCTGATCAAATAATCAGGCTCTGTATTTCAGAAAAAGAGGTGATGAAGATAATGAAAGAATGTCATTCAGGGCCCTCAGGGGGGCATCACGGGATGAACACCACTGCATGAAATTTTTTTGATGCAGGATTCTATTGGCCTACAATATTTCGTGATGTAAAGGGAATGATACAAGCGTGCGATTCATGTCAACGAGCTGGGAATATATCAAGAAGGGATGAAGCCCCTCAGAATTTATACAAGTTTGTGAGGTTTTTGATGTTTGGGGAATAGATTTTATGGGCCCATTCCTGTCTTCAGGGGGAACAAAAACATCTTAGTGGCCATTGATTATGTTTCAAAATGGGTAGAGGCACAAGCCCTTAGGACCAATGATGCTAGGGTAGTTATACATTTCTTAAAGAAATTGTTTGCTAGGTTTGGCATTCCTAAAGCTCTCATTAGTGACAGGGGAACCCATTTCTGCAACACACAAATGGAGAAAGTCATGAAAAGATATGGGGTCTCCCACCGATTCTCCACCGCTTATCACCCTCAAACCAACGGTCAAGTTGAAAACACCAATAGAGCGATTAAGAGAATACTCGAAAAGACGATCAATCAGAACAGAAAGGATTGGTCATTTAAACTTGACGAGGCTTTATGGGCATTCTGAACGGCCAACAAGACACCTATTGGGACGACCCCGTTCCGCATGGTTTATGGCAAGGTGTGTCACCTTCCAGTAGAGCTGGAACACAAGGCATATTGGGCACTTAAGACATGTAATCTGGACTAACAGCTCCAGGAGCTTGATGAGTTAATACTGGAAGCGTATGAATCCTCCGTCACATATAAAGAAAGGGTAAAGAGATGGCATGACCAATGAATTAAGAGACCTAAGGAGTTTTCAGAAGGAGACAAAGTTCTATTGTATAACTCTCTTTTGAGGTTGTTTGCAGGGAAACTTAAATCTAGATGGTATGGACCTTTTACGGTGAAAAGTTCATCTAAAACCGAAGCTGTTGTGTTAATGGACGATGAGAGTAGAGAATTTACTGTGAACATACAACGCGTTAAACATTATCAAGAAAATGGTTATGAAATGATCAATGAGGAAGACATAACATTTGACGACGAGGTCATGTAATAACCCATGACTTTGAGTCTAGCTACAAGACTCGTAAATAAAGAAAAGCGCTTCTTGGGAGGCAACCCATGTTTTATTTGTTTTGTTTGTTTATTTGTTTGTTTGTTTGTTATTTTGTTTGTTTATTTGTTTGATTTTATTTGTTTCCGTATGCATGCTTTATTTTTATTGTTTTTGGATCATGTTTCATGCTAAATTGTGAAAATGCTTTACCTTCTTGTTTGTCTTAACTTCATAAAAAGGTATTTTGCAAAAGCTAAGTGTAAGGGAAACCTAAATTTGTTTTTAAGAACGGAAATTGAACATGACCCACAACAATATTAAATTAACATGTATATTAGTATTTGTTTAAGTCAAATGCTTGTATCGAGTCATAATGATGTTTTGCAGGAAATTCCAGGATTTAAGGCATAAGTTTCTCCAAAAATTTCCCGGAAACTTAACATGAGATTTCTGTCAGAACACTCTGACGACGTTAGGATTAGAAAATGACGGCGTCAGGTGTAAAATTCTGGAAATTTTATAAGTTTTGTTTGTCTAACGGAGTCTTGAAGTTTTTTGTTATTTTTTTAATTTAATAAATTCCAGGAAATCTGCAAACATTCATTCCACAAGCATTATATCCTTATATATATAGATTGCTGCCGATTTTACGCGAGGTTGCCATGATTGTTTTCTCAGGTTTAACAGGTTATATTGGACAAGAAAATGATTTATTATTTCAGATGGGAAGCTTTCAACATTCATTTTCTTGGAGGAGGGTTTAACCATGTTAACAATTTATCCACATTTGAACGAATCAGGGGAGTATTTGTTTTCATTCTTTTACCTTATTTACTTGTACATCTTTTTATTTAACATTGGGGACAATGTTCATCCTAAGTGTAAGGGGAGGGTAAATGATG
This sequence comes from Artemisia argyi, assembly GCA_030686995.1. Taxonomy (NCBI): domain Eukaryota; kingdom Viridiplantae; phylum Streptophyta; class Magnoliopsida; order Asterales; family Asteraceae; genus Artemisia; species Artemisia argyi. The sequence continues at coordinate 71,465,864 of CM060689.1, forward strand.
ATACTTTAGAGAATACAATTATGCTTGAGTTTGTTTGTTTAATAGTAGGTGTGTAATAAAACTAAGGGAAATACTTGTTAGGGAAATTTTAGCGCCAAATTTAATTTTTTTTACAACATTTAGGAGTAAAGCTTTAGCCTTAATGAGTGTCTCATGGATAGGAGTTGTATGACTAGCACAAAAACCGTACCACTCAAAAAAAAAAATTTCCACCCAAATATGTGAGGTTCGCCTTTAGATTTGTTAGGAAAAGCATTCATTATTAGTGCTTATGAGTGTACCGGTAGTACTTAGATTCTAAAACTTGCGTTAGTGATGCATCTCGAGACCGCTAGTGAGACTACATTCGTGTGGTAGGATTTACTACATGATAAGAGGCATTAGGATCACCCTTGTGTTAAACACGTATCGTAATTACTTGACCATTGAAGTCAATTAACTTGACTAACAAAGTCAATTAATTTTTCCCACACCTTTGCTATGTACTCATTTTTAGTACACGATACCCCTAGTACACCCCTACGAGCCTATCTTTTCGTTTCTAACTTTAAGCATTATACTTAAAGGAAGAATTTGTTTACAACCCACCCCAAATGTACACCCAAATCGCCTTACCTTCCGTGTATGCACTCATCTTTAGTGCATTATTGTTAATTGTTTAAACCCTTAGTTAATTGTCTAATTGATTACATGATTTCTAAGTCGAGTCATATCTTGTACATATTGTTTTGGGACTCATGGGACTCATGGGTAAAGTACTTGTGTTATGGAGTAATGGGGAAGAACATCATATATTACCCCCATATGTGCGTTATTCTTAAAAAAGTACTCCAAGTGTTTTGATTATCTTGATTGGAGTCATTAGAATAGTTATTTGTAAAGTATGTAAAAGTTAAAGTGTAAGGGGAATGCAAATTCCCTATGATGTATTATTTTGGATGGTACGGTAAAAGTGTATGAAAAAAAAATTGAAAAAGCAAGAAAAAGAAAAAAAAAATAGAAAAAGAAAAAGAGAAAAAAAAAAAAAAAAACGGACTACCATCCTGTTTCCTTTTATGTTTGTTTTATATTTTTTGTTAGTTTATGATTAGCTTAAGTCGAGTCGAGTCTTGGCTTAGCAAAGCCACATTGTACATGTAATTAACCAAGATGATTAACTCGCCACCAGTAAATATTGCCTTTATCCAATAAAACTGTGTTTATCCTATCTCTACACCTAACGTTATAACCTTTTAAAATACCTCTTTGATAGTTTATCCTAGGTGCATACGCCAAGTGGTGGAGGTTTGATCCTTTCTCAAGCATATGGTAATCTATTTGCTGTGACAGGTAGTGAGAGATGTTTTCCATTTCCATATTGTGATATATACTTTATTACACCCGAGAGATGTGAGTATCTAAACACTATTTGTGAGGTGCTAGTGTATAATTTCCGTGCTTGTTTTTGGTTGAAGTGGAACGATTATTTGTTTTAATTACTTTTATATATTAGGGTTAGATGACCCCTAACTTGTATTTTGATTAGAATAAAAGCGCATTTGCTTGAGGATAAGCAAATCTCAAGTGTAAGGGTATTTGATGAAGCGAAAAGTGTACCACTTTTGGGGGGTCATTTAAGGCCAAAGTCGAGATTATTTGATCAAATATTGTCCTAAATCATTACTTTTGTCATTTTAGGTACTTTTGGGAGGAATTTTACAAAAAGAAGCATTTTGGACATTTTTGGAGCGAAAAAGTGCAGAAAACGACAAAGTCTCAAAAGCATGCTGGAAATTGCCTTTGACGGCGTCACAAGGTGTTAGTGACGGCGTCATGAGTTGAAAAAGGGTGGATAAATCAAATACACGTGACGCGCCAGAATGTTTTGTGAAGGGGGTCTGACAACGTCATGTACAAAAAGTCCAAGGCTATCAAGAGTTATCATAAAGAGTGACGACCCCGAACCCATATAGCGTGACGGCGTCATAAGTTGATCTAGGCAATACGAGTTTAATTTGGCAGCGAGTTGACGGCGTCAGACTTAACTCTTAACGCCGTCATATTACAAAATCTATATATAGTTTTCTAGTTTTCATTCATTGGGTGCAACTTTGAGGGAATAAAACCCTAGACGAATTTTCCAGCTATTTGAAGGGTTTCAACCCTTTGTTTCTTCCATGTTCAATTGAAGATAAGTACTTTACCAAATCATTCAATATGTCTATGTGTTGTTTGATTATATCTTACGCTTGTCTTCTTTTTAACATGCTAGGCTAGGTTTCTTTCGTGTTTGCTTAGATGTAATGAAACCTAGATGTTAATTATTAGTTGATGGTTTGTTTATAATTGTTGTGGATGAATGAATTCGATGTTAGGCTTAAGAAAACTGGCAGACTTCCAATTGGTAACTTGCTTGAACGTCTTAAGAAACATGATCGGATGTGTACTACGATTATTTGGTAATATTTAATGCATAGGTAACTTCTAGGGATACCATGTTAGGAGCTTTTAGTCGACTCAACATAGGATTAAGGTTGAAGCCTATAAAGTTAGGGAAGATCGTACACGGCCCTACGACTAGTATTAAGGAATATAACCCGTCATCCATGCAATTGTAACAAGCTAATCAACCGGTAAAAGATATCTAGGGAGTAATGGAATCTAAGTAAACACACTTTCTCTCATTATTGTTTACACCATAATTTAGTTTAAGCTTAGTTTATTTTACTTTGATTGCATCTTTAGTTAATTGGGTTAGTTGACTAGCAACTAATTCCGCCCACTCCTTCAAAACCTGAGATTTTACTTACTTTCATTTAAAATATAAAAATACAAAAAGAATCTTCCCTCACCCCTCGACCTAGTTTAGTAGAATTTTAACCCTAGCGAACACTATTCCAAGAGTTGAATGATCAATCCCCCGGTACTTGTCACTATACTATACTACAACAAACATGTACACTGCTTGGTGGGGATTGCAAGCTTCTCAAGATCCCTTGAGAGGTAAAACCTTTTGCGAGGGCGCAATTTCACACATTAGTGACCAAGTAGGTGCTTTCCATAAACTAAAGAAAGATTCAATTTAACCTAATTCAGAGTTCGGGATTCCGAATTATGGAAACTAGGGTTTTGTGTTTAAATCCATAACCAAGGTTTTAGGAAAAATGATTTTTTATTAAAAAGCCATAATAAACCATAAATGAGGTGACTTAGGGTTTCTTGTTACTCAAGTAAAAAATTTTTAAAACTCTAAAACTGGAAAACCCTAATTAGTGTTTGCAATTTTAAAAGACAAAATTTTCTTAAATTGACAATAAATGACAATAAGGTAAAAACCGTCATTCCTGAAGAATGCAAGCTACAGTAGAGTGCAACAACATGGGTGAAACTCTTGGTTTACATGTACTATCAGGATGGGTTGAATGAATGTGTGGTGCATGTACACATGTAGTAGGACTTTGCAAACCATAGCTTAATTATTTTCACGTGTGATTTTTCTTTAAGTAGTAGTTTCCTGCTTTATGTTAATCATGCATGATACGAGTCCAAGCCGTAAACCAAAATATAAACTCCGTGGTTGTGATGTAGCGGTAAAGTTTATATTTTTAGTTTTTGAGTTTAAGAGAGGCCTTCGTGCCAGTATCCATTCCCTCTTGTAATTTAATTTTAAATAGGCTATACTTAATTAATCATACACCAAGAAGGATATGACACAAGGAAGACCAGATGGTAGAACGACTTATGAAACACAGATGGGGTGGAGAGTCAGTAGGAGCACGGAGGAATGCACGACCTTTAGAAGGAAAGATCATATGACGAGGTATGCTGAGAATACGTGGAGTTCTAAGACGCCTTCTTGCCTTGTGTCATACTGACCCTTATGATAGACCCAAATTGATTCCAAAGTGGCTCTCAGTTCAACAAGTAGATAATGGCTTAGGTGTGTCATGGAGTTTTATTATTGTTTATATGCATGTTAATGAGTAGACATAATATGTCAACCAGTATTATCTAGGGACGTAATTGTCACACTCCGTAAAGAAGAACCACGAGGTGCAACAATGCAAGACACAAAGCGTAAGATATAGGTAACACCATAGATGAATTGATAGAAAAATATTACAAGGTTACAATAGTTTGAAATGCATAAGTTTACAAAGAAAAGTCAAAATAAAGTTTAAACATGAGTTTCAACGATAAAGCAATTGTTTTAAAGACAACAACATTTAAAGAAATGTCTGTGCAATGCATCTTTTAGGGAGTGATGTTAAAATCAATGCTTCCAGTTCTCGTGAGTCAACATAAAATGTCCCCAGGTTGAAGTCGAGACCATCAAGAGGCTCGTCGAACATGTATACAGCAGGGCTAGAACCACTAGCTGATGCACCTACATTAAATTCGTCAAGATTAATAAGGATGACCAACTCGTTATAAATACCATCATCTGCATTAGGTGCCATGGTATCACTTTTCTCCACATTCTAAACTTCAACAACGTGTATGCAAATAATATATTATAAGGTTGTGGATATGATGATTACACGTTCAACATATGCAAACAATGTATTACTAGTTAATCTGTATTGTTATATTATCATTTGTCATAGCAAACTAAATACTTACTGCATCATAGTTCAAATTCAAGTGCACCACACATACAACCAAGCAAATAAACACATTTTCAGATATAAAATAACCAACGTTTAGCCTAATTCATCTCTATACACAACAACTCAACACCCCCTACACCACAATTCAAATTCAAGTGCATCACACATACAACCAAGCATACAAACACAAATCCGCACATAATGTCAAAAACATGTACCTAGTGCATTACTTCATTACACCAACGGCATCAAGTATATAAACATACACATAAACACTTTTTGACAAATAAAACACACTGTGCGTAAACTAATCTAACCACATATGCCATAAACAAGTACCTACTACATCATTTCATCACACCAACTGCATCATGCATACAGACATACACACTGGCACTTTTCAACAAATAAAACACAATGCGTCTAACCTACTCTAACCTTATATATCACAAACATGCACCTATTGCATCACTTCATTACACTAACTACAATAAGCATACAAACATACACATAGATACTTTTCGATAAATAAAATATATTGCGCTTAAACTAATCTAACCTCATTATGCCTCAAACAAGTACCCACTGCATCACTTCAATACACCAACTGCGTTAAGCATAAAAACATACACACATACACTTTCGGTTAGTAAAACACACTAAAAGTATACTAATCGAACTTTGTTTTCCACAAAACATAACCTACTGCATCACAGCATTACGCTAGGTGCATCATACATTCAAACACACACACACAAACACTTTTTGACACATAAAACACTATGTGTGTAACCTAATCTAGCCTTATATGTCACAAACATGTACATACTGTATCACTTCATTACACCAAATGCATCATCCATACAAACACTTTTTGACATGTAGTACACCATATATGTAGCCTAATCTAACCTTATATGCCACATATAAGAACCCATATGAACACCTACTGCATATCAGTTTAAATTCCAATGCATCACATATACAACCAAGCATACAAACACATTTACACAAATAAAAACACTTACGCTTAGCCTATTTCATCTTTACACGCGAAAACTGGATATCTTCTACATGTCAGTTCAAATTCCAGTGCATCACATATACAACCAAGCATACAAATATATTTACATACATAAAACAACCTACGCTTAACCATTTCATCCTTACACGTGACCATTGATCACCTACTGCATCTTAGTTTATTTTCCAGCGCATCGCATATACAACCAAGCATATAAACACATTTAACCAAGGTTTTCAGGATCGGGATCTTACTAAGATCATTTTCGGCTTTGCAAGATCGTAATAGTAGGATTGGATCGAGATTGTAAGATCCTATGTAAATGTATATATTTTTATGTAGGGGTTGTAGTTTTATATTTCTATATAATATTTTATATGATAAACGAATCTAAATAGATTATAACAGAAAAAGTTATATTTTCAAGTATCATAGTAGTAGAATATTTGACATATTGCAATGCATGCTTTCACAAAGTTACTACATACGTTTAGATTAATGCCAAAAGATATTGTTAATTTATTGTAGGTTTTTCGTGATAACATTTAGATTAATGCCAAAAGATATTGTTAATTTATTGGTTCATGATTCTGTGACTTTTTTGTTACAATATATAGATAAATGCAAAAAGATAAATGGATTTATCAGAAAATGAAACGACATAATTTATAATAGAGGGCAACACGATATTTTTTTTCTTTATGGCTAAATAAATCAAATTAGGATATTCTTATAATATTACTTCAATTTTTTTTAACATAGTTCATGGTTTTATATGTAACATAAAATAAATTGTGAATAAAATTGGATCAAGTATCTAGATGATTTACTTTAAAACAAGCTTCTGAAATGTTACAAAGCACGAAATCATTTTTCATAATAAACCCAAAAAGACACATCTAAAGTATTTCTAAATAGTCCATAAAAAAATAATGATTTCACCTTCATTAGTCTTGCAAAATACAATCAATTAAAAACACCAAAATAATAGCTTTCATGAAGAATTCTTAGTCATTAGACTTTAAGACATGGGCTTATGCTTAATAAGTTAATATAGCAATATCCTATTATCTGATCCTACGATCCTACGTGCTATCTTATGATTTAGATACGATTATACTTGAATTATGATCTTGTTAAGATCCCGATTGTTTTCTGTGTGTAGATTGTAGCGTTGTACAGTCTTACGATCAGGATCGCGATTTTGACGACTATGCATTTAACCTAATTCATCCTTATACATGGAAACTCAAAATCAACTACATCATAATTCATATTCAAGTGCATCACATAAACAGCCAAACAGACACATAAAACAACCTACGCTTAACCTAATACATCCTTATACGCGACAACTGAACACCTGATGCATCATAATTCAAAATCAAATGCATCGCACAAACAACCAAAAATACAAACACATTTTCACACATAATGCAACCTACGGTTGACCTAATTCATGCTTATACACGACAAATGAACACTTACTACATCTCAGCCCAAATACAAGTTCCCCAGACAAAAAAATAAACCATGCAAACTCATTTACGCACATAAGGAAACCTACGCTTAACCTAACCCATGTTTATACGCGATAACTGAAACCTACTTCATCTCAATTCAAATACGAGTGCATCACACAAATAATCAAGCATCAAACTCATTTATACGCATAACCTACTGCATCATACAAATAAGAACCTACTGCATAATAATAAAAACAACTGCATCACAATGTAAATTTAGTGCATCAAAGCTATAAAGTATAGTTCTGATATTTTATCAAACACTTACATGCAACTTTTTTAAACACGTTTGGTATCTCTTTTTTACTACATTTTGTTCCAAATCTAGAAGAAAACCTGATGTAAGTTTGAATCAAACTTTGAATACAACATACTTAGATCAATAAAAACACAAAAAACGATGCAATAACAAAATATTATTCAAAAATATACTTACGAAGCAGTGTAAGATCTGGTAGATTCGCCATCACCATCGTTGATGCAATAACTTTTTTGAATGGTGGATTGGAAATCTAACAAACTGATAGAATAATAATCATTGATGCAGTAGGTTGCTTCGTCAATTATGAATAATTCTATGGATTCAAATAATTAGGAATTGTTTTTGATGAGTGAGTGTTTATTTAAAGAGAGAACTGTGGTTTGAGTGATTTGAAAGAAATGAGAGGAGTGGTTGATGCAGGATTTCTGACCATCTTTTAAATTTATAATTGTCTCGTCTACCTAAGGTCTACCTAATGCACTATCAGGCAGTGTACCCGGTCGTGTATAGTGTAGTTGTTGGTAAAGCCGAGGTCGTCCCAAGAGCTATGCGTGTGGATTTAATCTAAGCTTTAATGTCATTGGTTTTAAAGGTGGTTTTGTAATTGATTAATTTTAAACTACCAAATGGAAGGAAATAAACAAAAAGCAAATAAATGGTTAAAGATTTCAATAGGGAGAGAAGTGTTAATCTAATTACTATTGTTGTTATGTCATGACTACGTTTTCTATTAAATGGATCCTATCGTTTTATCGGAGAATTAAAGTCGACTAGACTCAGATGGTCAAATCATCTGGTCCTATCTTCCACCTTGCCCTATTCCGTAACCTAAAGATTACAAGAGTTCGCTGGTCATACAAGATGGAAGAGTCAATAAGTAACTCTACTAACTTAGACCTCTTTAGTGGGATCCGACCTTTTAGAACTTAGATCCCCCCCTAATTCCTTAAGCAATTCCGTTTGGTAAGTGGTCGTTCGTGGAAATTTTCACACGAGTAGTGATAGTCCTATGATTAATTCTTATCACTAAATACAACCTTATTCACTATGGGTCATATGGTCAATTCTCCTAGCTTCATAGGTACAACCAAACTTCCATGCTACCAAAACTAGGGTTTCCCGAAATATGCTAAGAGAGTATACAATGAAAACGTTAAAGATACGAGAAAACTAAATAATAATGATAACAATTTCATAACAAGGCTAACACCAAAATTAAAGTATGCAGTAAAATTGATGTTCAACATTGTAATGGAAAACATGAATTGAGTACAAGAATGTAATATGAAAATGGTAAAACTTATGAGTTGAACGCGTGAATTCTCCCTTGGAAATGACTTGTATGCTTGCAGAAATTCATCCTCATTGATCCCTAATTCCTCCTCTAGTTTTTATGTGTGAGAAAGATATTGTAAAATGCAGAATTAGGGCTGGTATTTATAGTCTCGACTTGCTACGGCGTAACCCCTAGGGTTAACTACGCCGTAGCCTTTGAATCTTGATACTACGCCGTAACTTAATGATATGTCATGGTCGTAGAACTCTCGTACACCATTCTACGGCACAACTTTATGAGTGGTTATTTTGGATCACGAGATTCTTCTAAGTGTTGAAGGAAGATATACGGCGTAATCTCAAGATGAGTTACGCCCATAAAAGTCTCGTACCCACATCTACACCGTACCCAAAAAGTTGGTTACGTCGTAGTTCTTGGTCAGTGTTGACTTTAGTCTTCAGTGTAAAGAGGTGTTATGGCGTAGGCTGAGAGATGATCTACGCCGTAGTTAGTGTTCAATCAACATACTTCAACTTATTTCATTAATAATATTGCAGATCCACGTCTCTTCATTCCAATGCTCAATTTTATCCTGAAAATGAAATATAAACAAATAACAGTATATATTCTAATATATTGATATAAAAGATGAGCATAATAAGGGGAAATTAACACTAAAATATCGGAACTATTTGATGTTATCAAATATCCCCCACTTGAACTCTACTTGCCCTCAAGTAGACATTTTCAGAATTATTTTCAAAAAGATATCTCCCAAGAGATTGGTAAATATGAATTTAAAAACTTCCTATGCTAGAATTTATCAAAGCCAAACACCTCACGAAATAGGAACTAACACTCATACTCTCTCTAATCTAAGTGTTAATTTCGGGGTGATCACTCAATGCACAGTCATAGTATGTATTCTATCATAGGCTTGTAGATTACACAAATCTCCCCCACTAGAGTTAAGGTCGAAACAATCTTTTAAGACAATATTTGGTGAACAATTTTAAGGCTAAGGTGTAGTGTTGTTACTAACATACTACGGCGAAGGAGATAAAGACCATTGGTACATGGCCAGAACGCTAGGAAAGACACCAATGACTGCTCAAATCTCTCACCTAAGCATGATTCACAACTAAAGGTTAAGATAGGACATGGGATACACATAAATGGTGAAAAATAAAAAATGAAAGCAAATAGTCTTATCCAACAACCGAATAGTTATCGCCTGCCGTTCATTCAAAGATAAAGCTCCAAGACGCAAAAACTGGATCATACTACAAGTGAGTGTGTCATTAGCGGACTTCATGATGGGCACACCACTTGATCTTCATGTTGGTGAATATAAATTACCACCTCTATTCTTAATAAGTGATCGAAGTGACCTCCTCGATACTAAATCTTGATAAGCTTATAACTTGGTGTTATACATTGTTGCACCATAAATAAACTATCTACATACGAAAATTCACGTTTATTTTAAGAACAATAAATTACAAGAATAATAACATCCCCCACTTTAGATGAATCATATATGAGAATACTTGGGGGGTCTTAAATGATCTTCAAAGATAAGTCTTCAACTCAGGCATGATTCCTGAATCTCTTTACTCTAACATCAAACTTGGGCAAGCGGCGACTTCTCAATCCTAAACCAAGACTACACAGTAGGCTAGGGTGAAAAGGTGTATCAAAACAATCATGATAAGGGTATGAAACTAAAGAATTGCTCGGAAAGGTGTATCTAAGGGTATCTTGTACTAGTTAGGTTTAGAAAAACATGTCAAAAATTTAAAAAATAGCATTATTTTTCAAAATAAACTAGAAAAATAGGGAAAATAAAATTTAAGTTATAATTATACTCCCGTTCCCCCACTTAAAATGTACAAAGTCCCTTTTGTATGCAAATAAGCAATTGAAATAAAGGAGAAAGGTAGAACTAGAACGAGAACTTCCTTGGAATTTTCTCTTGAAAATGATAGAAGGATCATGTTTGAGAAAACATGTCTTCGCTTCATCTAAGAAGCAAACTTCAAATCCCTGAAATCACGCAACTACCCATAAGCATAAAATCTAAAAAGAAAAATAAAAGAAAATAAAATCCAAACTCACTTTCCTAGGAATCATGGTTGCATTTAGCATATGCTACAAGCTTTTTAAACCACTCGGTGTCCTGAGTGGACGAGTGAAGTCTCGTAACAGTTTACAATGAACACACCTACAAAGTTCATTTAAAAACTAATACAAGGTTAAAGTATGTTTATTATTGAAAATTTTAAGGTTTAGATGAAAGGTACGACGTAGACTTCGAAGTAGTGTTACGTTGTAAATAATGACACCTGACAAAAGTCGAATATCTAATGGTGGCTACAGCGTAACCATAGAATATGTTACGCCGTAGAATGTTTCTGAGACGAATTCTAGGAGTGAAAACTCCGTGGCCAACTCCTCCACCATCTTCCTTTCTGTTTTACCTGCACAAAATCACAACAAAACATACCAAACCAACTAAACTAAAAAAGAAAAAGAAAGGGATAATTTGGGTTGTCTCCCGAAGAAGCACTTTTGTTTATTAACGAGTCTTTAAGTTAGACTCAAAGTTGTGGCTACAATGCGGGTGGATGGGTCTTTCCGTCTTGTCCCTTATCCCAAATGGCGGATGACTGGTCGCAAACTGTTGGAGCAATGTAAGGTGTTAATCTGAAATGATCTTCTAGGAGAAAATTAGCTTTTTCTTATTTGTTCCGATATTGCATTTCATCCTTAGTGCTTAACTAAACTTCTTTGAACTTAACCTTTACCTAATTTTCAAATGATATTCCATGTTAGCCGACTTCCCCTCTCTTGTGTTCATTAAAATATGCCCACTCGTATCATTTGACCAAATTTTCTTTGGTGAGTTTTCCACTAAAGCATTTCTTGCGAAGGGGATCATAGGTAGGCCAAGCTTGGGTAGTTCCGTCATGGTTCATAATCGTCGGTTTACAAAAGTGAACCATCCATTTGACCTCCTCATCTGAATTAATACTATTGAAGTAGTTATGGAACCATGTTTCCCTACTACAACTTGAAACTTCATAGCACGACCAGATGTTTTATTCCTTTTTTAATTGTCTCAACATGATTAGTCCTACTCCATTACAAGATTTGACAAATGGACAACATGAAGGTGGAGTTAATTTCTTCCCATCTTTCATAATCCATCGTAGTTCCCAACAATGACGCACTATGGTGACGTTATTATCCCAAGGTTCAAGTGTTTGATCTTCATCATCACTATCATCCCAAAAAGATTCCTCGCTTTCATTGCTTTCATCAGAGTTAACCTCTTGTTCATACTTCAAGCACAAAGGAGTTCGATAATTAAAGATGTCATCCGAAATTCCAAATTTTTTAAATAGATTTTTGATGAGGTGAAAAATGAACCACTTTTAGGAGGTCATTTAAGCCCGGAATTGAATCTATTTGATCAAATATTGCCCTAAATCGTTCCTTTTGTGATTTTAGGTACTTTGGGTGTGAAATCTGGAAAAGGAAGCAATTCGGATGTTTTTGGAGCATAAAAGTGAAGAAAACGCCAAAGACTTAATTTTCCATGCTGAGAACAGTGTATGACGGCGTCAAGAGGAAATTTATGACGGTGTCAAGAGTAAAAGTGGTGATGATCCAGTATAAACCTGACGGCGTCACAACAAGAACGTCAAGAGTTAAAATCATGACGGCCTGCATAAGGTGTATACATGACGGCGTCATACCTAGATCTAGGCAGTCCAACGAACTATTTGGTGGCGAGATGACGGCGTCAGACGTTTGTTCTTGACACCGTCACCTTCCAAACTCTATATGTAGTTTTCTATTTTTCATTCATTAGAGAGGAACTTGTGTGGAGAAACCCTAGGGCCGAACTTTGTGAACCCTAGCTCGTATTTTACAGTATATTCAAGGGTTTTCACCCCTTGAATCCTTTCATGTGCTATTGAGATAAGTCTTCTCTTAATTCAATCAATATGTCTATGTGTTGGTTGTCTATATCTTGTGCTTGTCTTGATTTCAACATGCTAGGCTAGATCTATCTTGTGTTTGCTTAGATCTAATGAAACCTAGATGTTAATTATGTGATGATTACTTGTTTATGGTTGTATTGGATGAATGATTTCAATGTTAGGCTTAAGAAAACTGGCAGATCTCCATTGTGTAACATGCTTGAACGTCTTAGGAAACATGAACCGATGTGTACTAGGTTTTATTGCTTGTATTTAATGCATGAGTAAATTCTAATGATCCCATGTTAGGAGCTTCTTAGCTGGCTCGACATAGGAGTGAAGTAGGCACTCATAGGATTGGGGAAGTAAGTACGCCACCCCATGAATGGTATTAAGGAATACAATCCGTCATCCACGCAACTATAACAAGTAATTAACGTGTTGATGAGGCGAAAAATGAACAACTTTTAGGGGGTCATTTAAGCTCGGAATTGAATTTATTTGATCAAATATTGCCCTAAATCATTCCTTTTGTGATTTTAGGTACTTTGGGAGTGAAATCTGGAAAAGGAAGCAATTCGGACGTTTTTGGAGCATAAAAGTGAAGAAAATGCCAAAGACTTAATTTTCCAATCTGGGAACAGTATGTGACGGCGTCAAGAGTACCATCCTGACGGCGTCAAGAGTAATTTTCATGACGGCCCAGTACAGAAATGAAGGCGTCACAAGGAAGAGCGTCAAGAGTAAAATACGTGACGGCCTGGAAAAAGTTAATACATGACGGCGTCAGATGTAGATCAAGGCAGTCCGAGAATTCTTTTGGCGGCGAGATGACGGCGTCACCCATTTGTTCTTAACGCCGTCAGACTCAATTTTCTATATATAATTTTCTAATTTTCATTCATTAGGAGGAACAAGTTTTGGAGAAACCCTAAGGCCGAACCATATACGATTTTTATAGGTTTTTCAAGGGTTTTTAACCCTTGAACCCTTACATGTGTAATTGAGATAAGTGTCATTCTAATTCAATCAATATGTCTATGTGTTGGTTGTCTATATCTTGTGCTTGTCTTGATTCCACCACACTAGGCTAGATTTATCTTGTGTTTGCTTAGATCTAATGAAACCTAGATGTTGATTATGTGTTGATTACTTGTTTATGGTTGTATTGCATGAATGATTTCAATGTTAGGCTTAAGAAAACTGGCAGATCTTCAAATGGTAACATGCTTGAACGTCTTAGGAAACATGAACCGATGTGTACTGATGAGGCGAAAAATGAACCACTTTTAGGGGGTCATTTAAGCCGGAATTGGAATTTATTTGATCAAATATTACCCTAAATCGTTCCTTTTGTGATTTTAGGTACTTTGGGAGTGAATTCTGGAAAAGAAGGCATTTTGGACATTTTTGGAGCATAAAAGTGAAGAAAACGGCAAAGACTTAATTTTCCTTGCTGGGAACAGTGGATGACGGCGTCAAGAAGAAAATCTTGACGGCATCAAGAGTAAAAGTGGTGACGGCCCAGAAGAAACGTGAAGGCGTCACCCAAGGCCGTCACGTGTTAACTTGTCAAAACTTGCGCGCGGAGTAGCTGATATTGTTTTGGTCATAACTTTTGCATACGAACTCGGATTTAGGTGATTCAAAAGCCCACGCGAAGAGGACGAAGAGATCTACAATTTGGTGAAAAAATGGTCATGACGGCGTCAAGAGTAACGGGCTGACGCCATCAAGATGGGCCGGGCAGAAATAAGCCTATAAATATAACATCATAACTTCACTTTTTGTAAGCCCTAAACCCTAAGGTCGATTCCTGGGTTTAGGTGGGTGTTTTTCTAGCAACTTAGAGGGTTTCAATCACTCCATAAACATCATGTATTGGTTTGATGATTCTATCTTAATTATGTTTTCCACTATCATTGTTGTTTGCTCTTCTTTGATGATGATTTGCTAATTCACCTTGTGTCTACTTGTGATTATGTGAAACTTGTATATAATTGATTAGATCTCATTGATTTCTTGTTGATGTTGTGTCTATCTCCATCAATGAGGGGCTTGTTGATGTGTGTGTCTATCTCCATCAATTAAGGCGTGACAACTTTAATAGATCTAGTTGGTTTAGTTTATAATTCTTGTTTCCTATTGATTCTTGTTTTGATTGAATGAATTTGATGTTAGGCTTAAGAAAACTGGCAGACTTCCATAGGGTAACATGCTTGAACGTCTTAAGAAACATGAACCGATGTGTACTAGGTTTTTATGGTTGTATTTAATGCATGAGTGAATTCTAATGATCCCATGTTAGGAGCTTCTTAGCCGGCTCGACATAGGAGTGAAGTAGGAGCTCATAGGATTGGGGAATTAAGTGCGCCACCCCATGAATGGTATTAAGGAATACAACCCGTCAATTAAAACAAGGTTTTACAATTCAATAGGTAGAATTGGATAGCTAGCAAGGAGTAACATATCATAGGTAGACATGCTTCACTTATCTTGTAGAACCTTAGTTTATTTTCTTGTTAATTAGTTTAATTAGTAGCTTTTAGGTTAGTTGATTAGCAACTAATTCCGCCCACTCTCCCAATACCCGAGATTTTTACTTGCTTTTCATAAAATATAAAAATACAAAAAGAATCATCCTTCATCTTTAGGCCTAGTTAGATTAATTTCAATCCTAACGACACTATTCCTAGCTGAACGATCAATCCCCCGGTACTTGTCACTATACTATACTACAATGATCAGGTACATTGCCTGGTGGGGGTTGTAAGCTTCTCAAGATCCCTTGAGAGGTAAAGCCTGGTGTAATCCCTACGCATCATGTACTAGGTTTTATTGGTTGTATTTAATGCATGAGTAAATTCTAATGATCCCATGTTAGGAGCTTCTTAGCCGGCTCGACATAGGAGTGAAGTAGGCACTCATAGGATTGTGGAGTTAAGTACGCCACCCCATGAATGGTATTAAGGAATACAATCCGTCATCCACGCAACTATAACAAGTAATTAACGTGTAAAAGATATCTAGGGAGTAGTGAAATCTAAGTAAACACATTTCTCCACTTATTGCTCACAACCTTAGTTTAATTTAGTTTATTTTCATTTCTAGTATTTTATTTTGATTGCATCTTAGTATTAGGTTAGTTGACTAGCAACTAATTCCTCCCAAATCCTTCAAACCCGAGATTTTTACCTGCTTTCTAAAAAATATAGAAATACAAAAAATAATCATCCGTCATCTTTAGAACTAGTATTTAGGTTTTCTAATCCTAGCGACACTATTTCTAGCTGAACGATCAATCCCCCGGTACTTGTCATTATACTATACTACATCGATTAGGTACACTGCCTGGTGGGGGTTGTAAGCTTCTCAAGATCCCTTGAGAGGTAAAGCCTGGTGCAATTCCCACGCATCAAGTTTTTGGCGCCGCAACCCGGGGAATAGTTATTGTCTAGGTTAGAATCTCTTTTTATTAGGTCTACTTGCTAGATTCCTTTCTAGTAAGATTTTATTTTTGTTTTTAGGTTCTCTTTAGTCTATCTTTTTCTTCGTGCCTTTGTTAGTAAATTAAATTCATTGACTATTCCGTTCACCATTATGGAAAACGCGAATCCACCCCTTTCCCCTAGAGAAGTGGCTGTGTTACGTGAACAAATTGAGAGTGAGATTAGGGAACTTAGGGAGCTTAATAGGTTGATTAAGGTTGAGCTCGACCAGGCATTTAGTGACCTAGCGACCGCCTTGTATTCAAATGAGGACGTAGGGCCTAATGATTTTGTGAATGTTGTTGAGGAACCAGAAGAGGGGGAAATAGATCGGAAGCTTAATGATTACTTTAATCTATACCCCACTAAGGAGGAGATTGCATATTATAATAATCTTATTCATAACCCGCGATCTCCTTTCACTATAATTGAACCTAAGATAAAGAGAAGCGATCCTAAGAATGCTAAAATACCATGTATGATTGGGTACAGACACGTTGAAAATGCTTACATTGACTTTAAATCCCCAATCAACATTATGTCCTCAAATGTTTATAATGATATAGTGAAAACAAGACTTGAACCTAGAAGAGATCCCAAATACCCCGGTGGAGTTTGTAACCTTGTCGGGAGAGTTAAAGGTCTACATGTCTTTGTTGGGAATTTCACTTTTGTCACCGACTTTATGATTGTGGAAGATCTAGCTAATGTTATTGATTGTCGATTGTCTAATGTTGTGTTTGGCAAACCGTTTGTTGAGGAGTCAAAGTTAGAATATGATGAGACAGAAGGGACAATCCAATTTGCAAGTAACACCAACAGGATCACTTATAGGATGCCTAATAGAATGAAAGAATTTCGCTTTATATCCCGATTTGACAAGGATAACATTGGTGCTTTTGAGGATATCAATGAAGAGGATAAGAAAAAGGGCATGGATTATGTATGGGAAAAGAGGAGTCTCTTCTAAAAAGATTGTTTGGCTCTAGGACCAAAGTATAAAGTCGATAAGGAATTTGCCCATAGGATTATAGGAGCAATTGAGAAAAAGGTGATTGGTTTCTACAAAGAATATTTACAATCATAAAGTGAAACCAATGATGAGGTCACGTAGTAACCCATGACCTTGAGTCCAGCTACAAGACTCGTAAATAAAGAAAAGCGCTTCTTGGGAGGCAACCCATGCTTTGTGTGATTTTATTTTGTTTGTTTGTTATTTGTTTCCATATGCATGCTTTATTTTTATTGTTGGTAGATCATGTTTCTAAACTAAATAGTGGAAATACTTTACCTTGTTGTTTTGGCCTAGTCTTAACTCCACCTAAAAGTATTTTTGCAAAAGATAAGTGTAAGAGGAAACCCCAAATATGTTTTTAAGAAACAAACCGATCATGATTCTCCACAATATTAAATGGACATGTATATTCGCATTTGTTAGAGTCAAATGCTTGTATTGAGTCATAATGAAGTTTTGCAGGATTTTCCAGGAAGTAGGACCAAGTTTTTCCAGAAATTTTTCGGAAACTTAACATAAGAATTTCTGCAGGTCACTTCTGACGGCGTCACGAGTTTACTCTTGACGGCGTCACGTGTAAAAATCTGGAAATTTTATCAGTTTTGTTTTTCTAACGGAGTCTTAAGGTTTTTGTTGAATTATTAAGTTTTATAATCTCCAGGAAATCTGCAAACTTTATTCCACAAGCATTATATCTTACTTTGTTTTCTAGGATTTAGTAACTTATGTAGATTGCCGCCGATTTTATGCGAGGTTGCTTTGTTTGTTTTCTCAGGATTTACAGGTTATGTATGACAAGAAGATGATTTATACTCTGGAAGGGAAGCTTTGATTGTTCATTTTCTTGGAGGAAGATCTAACCTGGCCACCTTATTATCCATACCGAGCGAATCAGGGGAGTATTTGATTTCATTTGTTTTACTTATTTCACTTTTACATTCTTTACTTGAACGTTGGGGACAATGTTCATCCTAAGTGTAAGGGGAGGGTAAAATGATGATACCCTACAAATACACTTTCGCTTGAGTTTGTTTGTTTGATAGTAGATGTGTAATAAAACTATGAGAAATACTTGTTAGTGTAATTTTAGCGCCAAATTTAAAATTTTTTACAACATTTAGGAGTGAAACTTTAGCCATAGCAAGCGTCTCATGGATAGGAGATTGTATGACTAGCACAAAACCGTACTATTCAGAAAAATTTTCCACCCAAATATGTGAGGTTCGCCTTTAGATTTGATAGGAAAAGCATTTACTATTAGTGCTTATGAGTGTACCGGTAGCATTTAGATTCTAGAACTTGCGTTAGTGATGCATCCCGAGACCGCTAGTGAGACTACATTCGTGTAGTAGGATTTACTACATGATAAGAGGCATTAGGATAACCCTTGTGTTAAACCCATATCATAATTGCTTGACCATTTAAGTCATATTACTTGGCTAGTTAAGTCAACTAATTTTTCCCACACCCTTAGCGTTGTACTCATTTTTAGTACACGAAACCCCTAGTAACCCCTGCGAGCCTATCTTTTCGTTTCTAACTTTAAGCATCTTACTTAAAGGAAGAATTTGTTACACCCCACTTAAATGTACACCCAAATCGCCTTAGCCTTCCGTGTATGCACTCATCTTTAGTACATTATTGTTATTTGTTAAACCCTAAGTTAACTATCTAATTGATTACATGGTTGCTAAGTCGAGTCATATCCTTGAACATATTGTTTTGGGACGATTTGGACTCATGGGTAAAGTACTTATTTTATGGAGTAATGGGGAAGAACATCATTTATTAGCCCCATATGTGCGTTAATCGTAAAAGTGCTCCAAGTGTTTTGATTTTCTTAATTCGAGTCATTAGATTAGTTTACTGTAAAGTATGTAAAAATTCAAGTGTAAGGGGAATGTTCATTCCTTATGATGTATTATTTTGGATGGTAGGGTAAGAGTGTATGCAAAAAAAAAAAAAAAAAAAAAAAAAAAAAAAAAAAAAAATTGAAAAAATCAAGAAAAAGAAAAAATTATTAGAAAAAGAAAAAGAGAAAAAACATACGGACTACCATCCTGTTTCATTCTTTGTTTATTTTATGCTTTTGTTATTTTTCATTTATTAGCTTAAGTCGAGTCTAGTCTTGGCTTAGCAACGCCATATTGTACATGTAATTAACCAAGATTGTTAACTCGCCACCAGTAAAGACTGCCTATATCCAACAAAACCGTGTATTTCATATCCCTACACCTAACGTTACAACCCTTTTAAAAAACCTCTTTGATAGTTTATCCTAGGTGCTTACGCCATGTGGTGGAGGTTTGATCCTTTCCCAAGCCTATGGTAATCTATTTTGCTATGACAGGCAGTGAGAGATATTTTCCGTTTCCATATTGTAATTTATACTTTATTACACCCGAGAGATGTGAGTATCTAAACACTATTTGTGAGGTGCTAGTATATGACCTCCGTGCTTGTCTTTGGTCTTTAGTGGAACAATTATTTGTTGTAATTACTTTTGTTGAACTATAAGACCTTGATAGATCTTCTTGAGCACTCTAGAATCGTTAGCTGTGTTACTGTAATCAATAACACACTAATAGATAATCTCTGTATCTTGTATTTTAAAGCGGAAACATATACAAGTGTAATACTAAGAACTCTTGATCCTCTATGGATCTTTTTAATAATAATGAAAGTGTTTTCTCACCAAAAACTATCTTCAATACATAATCGTGTGTTCCTTTTATACACAAGGAACCCTAAACCGTTTCCCAAGAAACATATATTCTAAAACTTCTAAAAGATATGCATTATCACTTCCTAAATAAACTCATGCATATCCAAACTATAATACATAAAATACGGAAATACTATATCCGCAGAAACTAATAATGCTGAAACTAGTCTTCAGCAGATACACTGCTTCAGCAGGAACCAGCTCTTCGGCAGTAACCTTCAGCAGAAACAGTCAGCAGAATTCTTACTTAACAGAATTCCCAAAAATCCTCCCCTAATCTTGAATTTGACATGGTTAAGTTCAAGATTCTTGATAGATCTTCGAAATAACATACCAAGAGGATTGTAATTAGAAAGCACCAGCAAAGAATCATCTTCAGCAGAATCTCTATGGTCAGCAAATACTTGAAAGCTCCATTCTTTGCAGCAACAAATGACTTAATGTACATCAAAACAAATTAGTTTCATACTATTCTCATCACTTCCAGGTGTGTTAACTCCTGTGAGAGGTGAATCATTGAAAATAATGGATTTGATGTCTCTTTACCAATAGCCATCACTACTGGAGTAGCCAAGTGTTCTAAGGTACACTGATAACCACATGATTTTTAGCAAATCATCAGCTATAAACGGATTTGAGATGTCTTTACCTGTAGCCGTTTGCTCAGGACTAGTCAATTATTTTGATGAAAATCATCTTGGTTAACTGATTACCAAATATGGTTTTCCACTGCCTTTACCACAAGCCATATACATGTGGGCTAGCCAATTATTCAGAATCCATAAAGGAAAAATCCATGGTCAATTGACAACCATTTCAACTACTTAGCAATAAAGCATGGGTGAGTTGAAAACCCTATGGTTTTGAGCAAACCATTACAGCTATCAACAGATTTGATATGTCTTTACCAAATCTGTACCCTTTGGACTAGCCAACTTTGTGATGGAATAGTCAACATCAGGTAAGTTGATAACCAAACCTGCATACAATATATACAATACTATACAACAAAATGTTGTTGTTGTTGTTGTTTTTTTTTTTTTTTTTTTTTTTTTTTTTTTTTTTTTTTTAATACTAAGAAAAATAAATATACAACAATATATCCTTAAACAGAAGCTGCTCTGGAAGTCTTAATCCTTTGTTTGAAGACCTTCACCAAAGATTCAGCAAACAACCTTGCATTCCCAACTGGATCAGGAGGAATCTCCAACTTTTGTTGTAGCATTTTCTCCATCAGAGACACTTTCAGAGGATATCTTTTGCTTATATCCATAATAAGCCTTAAACCAGTTGTAGTTTCCAAAACATGAACATAAGGCATAGGATAGAACTTCCAACTCTGAACTTTCCATCTCTGATTGTTCTTCTATATGTCATAACTAGCACCAGTGGGAGTAGAAGAATCAAACAACACTTTTAGATCACCCAACAAATACAATCCAGACCCTTGAGGAGTATGATTTGCATAATACTTTAGAACCAACTCATATAGAGTGACCAAATCCTGAAGATCCACAAGATGTAAAATCTCTTGAAGAAATGTAAAGGATATGAAAGTTTTATCCAATCTATAAATGGTATTAACTTGACCATTTTCAGTTAACTCCCAGTGAACCAAAACATCTCTAGTTCCCTCAGACCAATCATCAGGGGATCCTTCTCTTATAAAAGAAGCATCAGAAGCATTCACGTTTATTAGGCTTTGTTTGGAATGTGAAGTTCTGACTCTAGCCATTCTCTTTGCTCTTCTTCCAGGAACATAAATAGCTGCATTAGGTAGAGAAGATGCATCAGGAACATCAGCTTTAGCAGATTCACCTTCTGCAGCATCATTTTCCAATGATGGATTATCCAAGTGTTCATCAGTAGAATCCTGAGAAGATTCAAGTGTAGCAGATGCATATTGTTCATCCATAGCCTTCCTTATCTGTTTGTTTCTAGCAGCTTGAAGTTCAACTTCTCTTACCTTAAGCTCATGAAATCTTGTAAGTTCAGCTTTTTGTTCCTCATCTAACCTCTTAGCAGCCTCTTCACCCAATCTTTCCTGCTCCAGTTGTCTCCTAGTTCTCTTTCTAGATGGAGGATCTGCTGTCATCACTTTTGCTTTACCTTTATCCACATAAGATGAGGCATCAACATGTGGTACATCAGCAGAAGTATCAGGTAAAGATACCTTTTCAGCAGCAATAGGTATATTAACAGATGAAACAACATTAGCATTGAGGAGAGGAATATTATTAGAAGCACCCATTCCAGCTTTGTCATTTCTAGCCTTGATTCTGTTATAAATCTCAACCAGTTTGTCAAATGGAAGTGCCCACACTTGTTTCTTAGACCAAGCATTATTAAACAATGAACTGTTTTGACTTTTCACATATGTTCTCATATAATCCCTCTGCTGTGCTTGAGTCATAGGTTTATCTCTTTTAGCTTTAGCTTTTAACTCATCTGCTACCTTCTTCCTAAACTTTAGCACTTTCACAATTTCAGAAGCCCAGTCTTGTTTCTCCACCCTTTTACCAAGAATGTCTTTAGCTAAATCAGAATTATCAGGCACTTGTTTTCCAATATGCTGCCAATCTGACTCATCAAACTCTTGAACAGCTGCATCCAATTCTCTTTGTCTTTCAATAGGCAAAGTAGACACATAGTTTTGGGTGGCAGACTGGTATGCTGCATCAATCTTAGCTTGCTGTTCCTCAACCATATTAGCACTCTTCTTATAATCTTCCCAATTTTGGAAGAGTTTTTCTTGTGCAGCTCTTTCTTCAACTGTAACAAGCTCATCCACAGCCACATCTGTTCCTTCAGCAAGATCATCATGAGGAACATTCAAATCTTCCATAGGTTCATCATGTAATTCTTGAACCTCTCTATCAGGAGAACCTTGTTGATTCTCAGATGAATTGTGAACAGGGGAATTCAAATACTCTTTCCCTGCTACAAAGAATGCTTCTCCTGATGTATTCCTTTTATCAGCAGATTTGGCAGCAGCAAAACCACTTGGTGATTTAGGTATATCAATAGCTTCAGCTATGAGCACATGATCATCACCACTAGACACTTTGGAAGATTCAGCAGCTTTCCTTGCCAAATACTGTCTTGTACTTCTTCTTCTGCTGAATTGAATTTGTGGTTTAGATTTAGGTACTTCAGCAGTTTTAGGAGGATCAACATGAGACTGTCTAGCAACTTCAGCTAGAATCTCAAGAGAATCTAAATTTGCCTCCTGAGCAACTTCAGTAGTATCCAACCTATCCTTACTTTGCTTCTGCTGATTCAGCTGTGCTTCCAAATCTTGAACCTTACATTTTAAACTTTCAATTTCATTACCAAGGGTAGTCTTGGTATCAGCAAGCTCTTTTTGAAGATCATCAGTCATTTTCATGTACCTGCTAAGTGAATCATATACAAAAGTGAGAGTAATAGGGTCCTCTGCTTTACCAGCTGATTGCTCAGTGGTAAGTGGAGCTTCATTGAACCCAGCAGGAGAAACAGACTCATGTACAACATTAGGAAAGCCTTCATTAATTGGCTCTATCATAGGGCTGGGTGAAGGTAGTCTAGTGATCTCAGGTTCAAGAGGCTGAAAGTTATATTCAAACTCATGAAATTGCTCAGCTGGAGCATCCTGAGATGGTGAAATGGTAGGACTAGGTGACACATGTACAGGGGTAGTTGGTGGTAAGTCAGTAGAAATAGGTAATGGTTCTGCAGTTGTAGCTGGCTCTTCCTCCATTACCACTGAAGGATTACCATCAGCAGCAACACCTGAAGATGATGGATTACCATCATCAGCAGCATTATGAGCATGCACATTACCAGCATCATCACCCTCAACTACATTGTCATTGCCTGTGGCAACATAGCTTCTAACATAGGGTGATGTTCCCCAGTATAATTAGTTTTCATTGAGGCAAACAACTTAGAACCAAGACTTTTAATAGGCACGTGGGTTCTATCTTCAGTGGTTATGTCTAAAATTATTTGTAAGAATCTAGGGTACATTAAAAACTTATGTTGTTGTTTATCAATATTTTCTAGCATATTATCAAAGATAAACTTAGAAAAATTATAAGTTAGACCATTAGAAAGACAAACAATACCACAACCTAATTGCAGAGAGAATTGGTTCCATCCACCACACTTGTTGCTTATACATTGCAGCAGCAAATGCACCAAATATCTCCACTTAGGACAAAATTGATTCTTGTGCCACTTAGATGTATCAGTACTTTGATATCCAGCTTCCCGTAGCCCAGCCAGAATCTCTGCAGTGTTGGAATGATACACACCATTCTCATCATCCAACTGAAGCTTTGTCCTAATCAATCCTTCTGTCACCACATACTCTACACCATCAATCTTAGCTACAATCTCTGTGTCAGATCTCTTAGTAGCAGATGCCCAAAATTGCTTCACCAAGGATTCACAAACCAGATTGGGACTATGTGTCAAAGCATAATTAATCTTTGACCTTTGTAGAAATTCCACCATTAAATCGAATTCTTCATGTCCCTTTGCCTTATTCAGAATAGCATACTTGTTATGATCGCCTCTCAATTTGAGTTGTGGCATTTGAATGAACTTGCGTGAGACGGTTATGAATTACACAAAGAATAATGGGTTTAAGTGGAGTGATAAGCGAATAATGTTGTTTAGGAAGAGATATGCAAAGTGGGTTAAATTTGGAAGTTTCCCAATCGTGGTCAAAATTATCGGAACTAATTATTGACCGAGTCTGACGTGTAATTCAAAAACTTCCAATTTGAAAATTTACCCTTCAGCAGAAATGAAAGTCAAATCTGCTGAAGAATGGTCAACATCAGCAGAAACCAAGCAAATGTAAAAATATATTCGGTGAATATCTTGATTTTACTGTGCCACCCAACTCACATTAATTATCGTAACTCCTAAACTTTGCTTATTTAATAACCCCAAATCACATCTCAGTCACCAATTTACCCCAAATCATCTTTCAAACCCTAATTTCCTAATTAAACCCAATTCTCCACCAAAACCATGTCATCAAACCCAGAAACCTCAGATCACAATTCCTCTTCTTCATCTTCAGAAGAAGATTTACCACCATATCCATGGGAGCTTGATGATTCCGACTATGAAAGAGAACTGGAGAAACGATGGGATGCACAAGAAAGACAATGGAATGCTCATAGGAAGGGTGAACCAAGCTATGTACCCATTCCTGCTGAGAGAGAGCTTGTCTCTCCCTTCATCTGTACCTCTGATGAAGACTCTTCAGAGGAAGAAAATGAAGATCCAACCTTTCTTCCTCCTTCCACACCAGAGAGATCCCAACCAAGATCAAGTAAGAGGGATCCATCTCTTCCAACATCACAAAATTTGGTGTTGGATCTTCCTGCTCCAGGACTTGGTCTTCCTCATCAAGAACATATTGGATAGAGCAAGAAGGCTGAGATCATACGTAAGGGAAAGGAGAAGCTGAAGTAGATGATTGAGGAATGTTGCCATGGACCAAAGTTCTTGAGTATTTTCTTGACTTTGGTACTTGAGCATCTTCACAGTCTTCCTTCTCTTCTTTTTCCATTTTCATCTTCAGCTTCATCATTGTACTTGTCATAGCCTCAAGTATTTTGTAATAAGTGATAGAAGCTAGTAGTACTTAATTAGCCAAATGTTTAGGAATGGTCATTGTAATTCAGTTGGAACTTTGAATGTAAGCTGTAACTTGTTTCTTTGAATGAATGAAAAGATCTTCTTAATTAATCAACTGTGTAAGACCTTCAGCATAATTGATTGAGCCCGAACCGTCAACCTAAATTGACCAGGTGATGGTCAACAAAGTCAGACAGCCTAGATCAATGCTCCGCGGAAGTATAAGGTTTCCCCGGGTCGTTATGTCCCGACGAGGTGTGAATTGTAATCAAACGGATTGTGATCGGGTGAATTTGGATGAGAAAAAGGTTTGTGTGTGATTGAACTATAGAATCTACAAGAGAATAGCTTAAATAAGCTATATAAACAAGACGGGAAAGTTTGAAAACCCGGAAACGTTTAAAACTTAAAAACGCGTACGTTACGTTTAAATAAAACGTAAACGTACGAGATAAAACGCGAGATTTAACAAAATAAAATACTTACAAAAGTGAAAATCAAATTTTTACAATCCTAATAATAAAAGAAACTTTTTAGAAAATTAAAATTACTTTTTACACTATTTAATTATTTAATATTAATTAAAAACTATTTAATACTTATTATTAATACTTAAACAACTTAAATATAATACAATATTATTTAAATACTAAAAAGGTGAAAATAAAATTTCTAAAACTATAAAATAACTAAAAATAAGTTTTAAAAATAAAACTAAGTGTTTTTGTCTTTTTGTGGTTTTTCTATTAAATAATTACTAATTAATTACTAATTACTAATTACTAATTAAACTATTTTAAATTAAGAAAAATACTAAATGAACAGTAAAAATTCTAAGAAAATTTCTAAAATTATTTTACAACATATAAAAGCTATAAAAAATATAAAAACTAGGTTTTGATTAATAAAAAATAATTATGCAATTTTAAACTTAATATTAATTAATTATTAATAAAACTAAGATTAAATCTAATAATTACTAAATGATAAAATAAAAATCTGAGAAAATTACTATAAATACTTTAATATAATAAGTAATTAATAAAAATAGAAAAATGACAAGTACATAACAAAAATCTAAAAATGAAAAATAAAATTTAAATTAAATTAAATAGAAACTATCACTTAAAAATTAAGTTTGATTTTCTGGATTTTCGTTTGGAAACTTAATTAATACTTAAAAACAAACACTTTTTGTAAAAACAAACTTTTTAAAACCTAAAAATAAGCAAAATATAAGCTAATAGGTGAGACAGTTGACTTATGTTGACTGTGGAGAGAAATGAGCTAAAATGGCTTGGGTGGGACCCACAATAGCTAAATCTGGTTCCAATAAGTTAGGTTAACTTATATAAGCTGGAATAAGCCAAAAGGTTCCCACAGAATAAGCCAAAAGCCAACAAATAAGCAATTGGAACTTTGAAACTTAACTAGAAATGGGACAGACTTGTGAGGCCAATTTAGGTGGGGTCCACAGACCTAGGGGTCAAACACATGGTCAATACCACAACCCTGGTAGGAGGGGGTATGAAAGATGCAAGGTTCATGGCCTGGGGCCCACTGGATTGATCAGAAAACCACCACCAAGTGGTGGTGGTGGTGGTGTGTCTGCTGAGACAGAGCAGAGACTTGCCCTGCAGGTCACTTTGTGGCTTTGTGGGGCCCACAAGAAAAATAGCAAAAATAAGGTGAAGGGTGGAACTTGAGGATGAGGTGGGGGGTTGCAATCCCAGAAAATTTTAGACCCTAGAACTCACCACAAAATTCCACAAAATTAATGTAATATTTGGAAAAATCTGAGAGATGCCTTATTTTTTTTTGACTTTTGTAAAAACTTGCTTATTTGACTTTTTTGAACTTTTGATTGATCTGAATGGTTGAAAACATGTTTATAAGTGAAAGTAAAACTGAAATATCTTAAAACAACAACTTATGCTATGGAATGATGGATTATGAGGATCACAGACCACCACAGTTAACTGTGGTGGTGAGATTTATAGGATTTTGACTTTTACTTCCAAGAACACTGGACTTTAAGCTCAGAATGACCTAATGTGACCTAGTTGAGTATGCCTGAACCAAGAACCACTATACAAACAGACCTGAGCACATCAAAACAACTTGAACCAAACACTCCTTAAAACTAATTTGTTTTTGGTTTTCAAAGCAAATCACTAATTGAAACCATGCAACTGAATCCTAAGGCTATAACATGATAGAATAACTTTAAAGGAACACCTAAACAACAACAATGACAACAAAACACTAGTAAATCAAAATTACACTAAAATGGCAGTCAAAATGAAAACTGTGAGCACAATGGAAACTAATGAACAAAGACCAAATATTAAGCTTTAATTACACTAACATAGACCAAATAAGCATGAAAAACACAAATAAGCAGTACTTAAGCTATTGTACAGTAAATAAGCAAAATGGAGTAATGAGGCTTACAATTGGAGTTGGACTGAAAACAAGTGAACCAAGTATCCAAGACACACCTATTGTCTCCCAAGAGACTCTAAACCATACAAATTCCAAAATCAACAAGCTTCTTTGCTTCTTCTCTGATTTTTTATTTTCTTTTTTTTATTATTTTCTTTGATATATTTTTTTTTATCTTTTTATGTAAACTAAACAAGAGTACTTAAAATGGAACCTAAGCTTTAAAAAGCTTACAAGAGCACTGAATTGAGTTAAATGGAACAAGAAACAACCACTATTGACAAGTTTGGAGCAAGGTTGTCAATCTCACTCTAAAATTGCAAAAACCGAGTTTACTAAATGAAGCTTGGAATTAAGATAAAAAACAATTACATTACATTGAAAATGATGATTACCAGCTGTTTTAACTGAAAAATTACACTGAGAATAAAATTACACTAATAACGTATACTAAAGTTACACTACTCCTAATTCTACTCTAACTACCCTCTATTCTTCTTTCTTCTTTTCTTTTTATAGTCTCTGAGGTTCAAAAGTATTTTCCCACTTCACTCTTGACCGTAGGATGGCTCAAAACCATCTTGACCATTCAAAATAGCTTTTGGCGGGAAATGAGGACTTGGCAGTTGGTGGATTAGGTGAGCATTTATTGAGGAGGGGGGAAGGTGAGGGTGTAGGTGAGGTATTAATGAAGGTTGGTGCATGTTTTGTGGAAAAGTAATGGAGGAGGGGGGAGCAGGGAGCAAAAAACGGGGGAGATGGGTGTACAGTGTTCTGTGGTGTTTGTTTGACTGAAGTTGACCGGGGGTTGGGTGGTATTATTTTTAGGGAGTGGGCCGGTGGTGAATGGGCTGAGGGGTTTGGTTACTGGATCAGGCCAACAAAGATTGGGTAATGGTTTTGGGTATTTAACAAAAAGTGTTCATTTGGTATTTAATAAATCACAAGGGCCATTTTTGTAATTAATGAAACTTGAAGGGCTGATCATACAATCTTTCCAAAGTAACAATAAGGTCCATAATTGCTTAGTTTAAATAACCAAAATCCATTTTTGCAATTTTTGTATTTTTCAAAATTCCCGGGGACTAAAAATGATAATTTTCAAAGTCCGGGGACTAAAATTGCCATTTTATGAAAATCTTTTATCCAAGGACCAATATTGAACATTTTGAATTTCCAAGGACTAAAAATGAGTTTTCATCCAAAAATATCCCATCGGGGACCAAATCTGCCAAAGTTTGAAACTCCAGGGACCAAAAGTGTAAATTTCTAAAACTTTTCCAATTTTTCACCAAAGGACAAAATATGACAACTTATGATTGTAAAAGGACCTTTGGTGATAAATTTCCATATCTTGAATATCCAGGGACTAGATTTGTAATTTTATGAAAGTTGAGGGATTGAAACTGCCAATTTTGCAAACTTTATACGTTTTTCATTTGTTTTTGCTCATTTGGCATCTAAAACATATAAAACACAATTTTGAAATATTTTCAGTATTTTGATGCATTACTGAGTGTTTTTGTATGTTTTGCAGTTCAGATTAGACAAAAAATGATGAGTGTTTGAGCACTCATCAATAATCAACTCATCAGTAGAAACCATGTTCAGCACTTTTGACCACATTCCTTTGACTTCAGCTCTTGGTGACTTTAACATACAACTTACAATCTCAGAACATCTGCAAAACAGACATAAAACATGCAAATACACCAAACAACTTGCAAAAATATTAGTGGGTTAGTGTTAAAACTCAGAAATTATACAACTTATACAAATCTACAAAGTTTACACTCATTATCCTCCCCTGAGGCATATGCCTCCCCTGAGGCTTATGCCTCCCCTTAAACTTTGCAGTTAAGGGTTAAGCATTCCAATATGGACCACTAAATATTGAAACCTTGGTCCATCAAATGCTTTGGTTAACAAATCTGCCACATTCTCATCTGTGTGAATTTTTACCACTTTAACCAAATGTTTCTCATAAGCATCCCTTATAAAGTGGTGCCTGATTTCAATATGTTTGGTTCTATTATGAAAAACTGGATTTTTAACAATACAAATTGTACTTTGATTGTCAACGAAAATGGTAGTATTCATAAAGTTATACCCATAATCCAGCAATTGATTCTGAATCCATAGAACCTGTCCACAACAATTGGCAGCAGCAACATACTCTGCTTCAGTAGTAGAGGTAGCAACAATGGTCTGTTTCTTGCATTGCCAAGAAATCAGTCTTCTTCGAAGGAATTGGCAACCTCCAGTTGTGGATCTTCTATCTAAATTTGCACCAGCATAGTCACTATCACTATAAGCTGCTAGCTGAAATGGAGACTCTTTGGGATACCAAAGACCTAATTTGGGTTGGACTTTTAGGTACTTAAAAATCTTTTTGACAGCATTCAAGTGAGAGGTAAGTGGAGTGACTTGGTGCCTTGAACATGCACTCACAACAAATGTAATATCAGGTCTTGAGGCAGTCAAATACATCAAAGAACCAATCATTGACCTGTATAAATGAAGAGATCAGGATCAAGATTGTTCTTTGGTTTGGGAGCCTCATAGGGAGTAGTGGCAGTCCTGACATTGTCCATAGAAAACTTGGACAACATATCTTTTACATATTTCTCCTGATGTATGAAAATACCATCAGGTTTCTGCTGAACCTGTAAACCCAAAAAGAAAGTGAGTTCTCCCATGGCACTCATTTGAAATTCTCCCTTCATCAGATCCTCAAACTCTCTACACCATGCTTCTTTGGTTGAACCAAAGATAATATCATCCACATACACCTGCACAAGAATAATATCCCTAGAATCTTTCTTGAGGAATAGAGTCTTGTCAATGGCACCTCTTCTGTAGCCATTCTTCAGCAGAAATGTGGAAAGTCTAGCATACCAAGCTCTGGGAGCTTGATGAAGTCCATAGAGAGCTTTGACAACATTGTACACATACTCAGGATGATCAGGATCTTCAAATCCCTTGGGTTGAGTCACATAAACCTCCTCTTCAATCTCACCATATAAGAAAGCACCTTTAACATCCATCTGATAAACCATAAAGCCCATATAAGAGGCATAGGCCAAAAATATCCGAATTGCTTCAACTCTGGCCACTGGTGCAAAGACTTTATCATAGTCAATGCCTTCCTCTTGTCTAAACCCTTGAGCCACCAGTATAGCTTTGTTCTTCACCACAATCCCCCTGGCATCTCTTTTATTCTTCAAAATCCATTTTGTCCCAATGGCATATTTACCATCAGGAAGAGGAACCAATATCCAAACCTGCTGATTCTTAAATTGCAGCATCTCATCTTGCATTGCTTCAAGCCAGCTTGAATCAGCCAGTGATTGAGGAACACTAGTTGGCTCAATCTGAGAAAGAAAGCATGCAAACAGACAATGTTTGAAGTCTGTGTGATTGTTCCTCTTTTGATTGTAGACATAAGAGATGAAACCAACTTCACCATATTTTGTATTCTTTACAGTGCTTCTAGTTCTAACAAGATCTTTAGGATCTCCAATAATCTTTGATAGGGGATAAGCATTATGAATCCTTTTAGTTGATGTAGGGTGAACATCAAGTGTGGCATCAAGGTTGTTGACTGTAGGCCCAAACTCAGTATCATAAGAAGCTGAGTGAAATAGGCCAGGCTTTGACTGATAATTCCCAAGATCAGAAGGACTTGGAAATCTTGTAAAGGGCTTCTCAAAGTTTGCAGACACTTTAGTAGAAAGGGGAGCGTGGGCATCATTAGCATCAGCATCTTTGACCTCATCAGTGAGAATAGGGGTGCCTTCAGCAGAATCATCAGCAGTATCCTTGTTTCCACTGACTGCTTGTGCTGATTGATGTAGGATTGCTTCAGTCTCTTGTGTAACCTTTTCATTGAGTTTTTGAGCTTCCTTAGTAGTAGCATGTTCTTGCTTCTGCAGTCTTGCAAGATCCTCTGCATAATGTGACTCATCATCTTGTTCAGCAGCAGAGTGATTACCTACAAAATGGTTAGGTGGAAAAGATGGTACAACAATGGTATGTTCATCTGGCTCAGATTCACAGTCTGAGTCATCATCCATGGAACCTGCAGGGTTAGAGTTTGGATCTTTGGTACCTGCATTAGGATTAGAAGCATGTCTAGTATAACCCAAATAGTCAGTCAAATAATCTTGGTCAAAATACCAAGAATGGCCTTGTCCCTGAGTATTAGGCTGATCTTCAAGAAATCTAAGATTAAGGGTCTCTTCTATCCTTGTGGCATTCATATTATAAACCCTATAGGCCTTGCTATGAGCTGAATAACCAACTATATATCCCTCATCAGCTTTCCCATCAAACTTACCCAGTATATCAGCAGTATTTAAAATGGTCACTTTGCATCCAAAAGGCTTAAGGTAATGTATGTCTAGAACTTTCCCAGTGAGAAGTTCATAAGGTGTCTTGACATGGTGTCTAGTGATGGATACCATGTTCAAAACATAGCAAGCTGTACTTACTGCTTCAGTCCAAAACATTGTGGGTAATTTGGAGTCTGCTAGCATTGATCTTGCTGCCTCAATAAGGGTTCTATTTTTCCTTTCAGCAACCCCATTTTGTTGTGGGGTCCTTGGAGTACTATAGTCCCTTCTAATCCCCTTAGACTTACAGAATTCTATGAAAACAACATTTTTGAATTCTGTCCCATTGTCACACCTAATTCCTTTAACCTTTTTATTAAGCTGGTTTTCAATTAAAGTGAATAATTCTTTCAAAATAGGAGTTGTTTCATCTTTACTTTTTAGAAAGAATACCCAGCAAAACCTGCTAAAATCATCTGTGATAACCAGGCAAAAGTACTTGTGATCAATACTTCTGATAGGAGTTGGACCAAATAGATTGATGACTGCTCAAACACTCATCATTTTTGGTCAAATCTGAACTGCAAAACATACAAAAACACTCAGAAATGCATCAAAATACTAGAAATATTTCAAAATTGTATTTTATATGTTTTAGATGCAAAATGAGCAAAAACAAATGAAAAACGCACAAAGTTTGCAAAATTGGCAGTTTCAGTCCCCCAACTTTCATAAAATTACAAAACTAGTCCCTGGATATTCAAAATATGAAAATTATCACCAAAGGTCATTTTGAAATCATAAGTTGTCATATTTAGTCCTTTGGTGAAAAATTGGAAAAGTTTTGAGAATTTACAGTTTGGTCCCTGGAGTTTCAGATTTTGGCAGATTTAGTCCCTGGTGGGATATTTTTGAAAGAAAAATCATTTTTGGTCCTTAAAAATCATAAATTATCAAAAATGATCCTTGGGTGAGAATTTTGAGGAAATTACATGTTTAGTCCCCGAGATTTGGAAATTTACATAAATGGTCCCCGGGAATTTTGAAAAGTACAAAAATTGTAAAAATGGTTTTTGATATTTAAGCTATGCATGAATGGTCCCTTATGATAACTTTGGATTTTGTACATTTCAGTCCCTTAATTTTAAGGACTTTACTAATTTAGTCCTTGTGGTTTTTATTACCTAAACAAACTAACCAAACCACCCTTTTGTCCAATCCCTGGCCTGGTCCACAAAACCCCTAGCCCAACTGCTACCCCAGACCACTAAGCCCAATCACAAAACAAAACCCAATCCCGTTTTTAATAATTCCCACCCCCGGTCAACTCAGTCAACGCCTTCACCACTCACCTCCCTAACCTGTTTTCCCACCATTAACCTCCCCTAATCCCAGTAATCATGTCTCCCCCCTCCTCACCTTTTTCACCTAATCTCCCCCACAATTAATAACCCTCACCTAACAAACCCACCACCATAAATGCCCTCACCAACACCCACCAATACCACTAAAACTTACCCCGTATAAGTTTGGGCGGGAAAATGGAAATCAAGGGCTCAGGATCATCTTAGCATAATTGGACGCTTGGGATTTGGTCTATGGTCAACGAAAAAGCATGTGGAACCCTCATAGTGGACCAGGAAGCCATGTGGAAGAGATAGTGAAGTATTTTTATTCGTAGTATAAGTATTTGGTTCATGTAAGCCTTTTATGGCATGTAATGTATTAGTTTTAGTGTAAAAATACTTAGTTTATCTTTTGTAACCAGTTTTTAATCAATATAAGTTCTCATCTTTTAAATTGCAATTTTCAGTTTTTCATCAAGTTTTTCAAGTTTCTTGTCTTAGTGAATCATTGAATATAAGCTTTATATAAGCATTCTTACTCCAACCTATTATCTAAAATGTGAAAAGAAAACAGAAAACAATATAAAATCAGTAGCAAATTAGTCATAGGGTACCTTTGCTCATTGTGGAAAGCTTATGGAAGCACCAAGTAATGGAATTGGTGGAAGGACTTGTACCTAGCTTATCATTGATAAGCTAGGAGCTAGTAGCTGAGAAAGAAGCCCTAGTAAAAGCTAGGGAAGGTTCAAGCTGTTTCCTTTTTAATTCTTAGTTCTTTAGAGTATTTTGTGCATAATCTGTGTTAAAGCTTATTGGTGTTATTTAGTTGCTTAATTTTGCCTAAAGTGCTTATTTATCATCTATTAGATAAGTTGTATTGAGTATCTTGCACTGTGGCATCTGTTTTATCTAGTTTCATATAAAACTGTCAACTAGAGGGGTGTTTGGCATAAACCTTTCAAGTAGGCTCAAGGAACTTTGGTTGTTGTTTTCTGGTTCATGCATGCTACATTAGTGTTATCTATGGTAAATCAACCATAAAATTAGTGGCAAAGTGAGTAAAAGTCAAAATCACTTGTAATTTGGCTTAATCACCATCTGTGGTGACAGTAAGCATTCACCAAGCTTCATATCAACCAAAAGATACAAGTTATTGCTAAATCTAAGCTTATTGTGTTGTAATTAATCCAAACAATTAATAAAATCAGTGATCATAGTTCATAAAATTCAAACTGCAAGTGTCTCTTTAGAAGTCAAATTTGCAAACTCAGATTTTCCTCAAAATGGCAAGATTTAATCTAATTTTTGTGTTGAGAGTTGGGATCTGAAATTGGTTGTGTGTAAACCCTACCATCTGAACTAGTGATTTTCATTGTGATAATAATTTTGTGATTTTTTCTTGGGTACCAAATCATCCCTTGAAGTGAGCTGCAGGGCAAAGACCTTGCCCTGTCTCAGCAGTCCCAAACCACCCACCCAACTTTGGTGGTGGTTTGTGACTGACCCAGTGGGTCCCAAACTTCCAACTTGGCATCATTCAACCCCCTCCTACCAGGGAGTGTATATTGACCAGTAGTTTGACCTCTAAACTTGTGGACCCCACTTAATTTTGCACCCAAAACTTGTCCCCAATCTGTCTCAGAAACCAATTGAGCAAACTGCTTATTGGTGATTTGTGGCTTATTGAAGCCACTTATTTGGCTAATTCTTGCTTATTCAAGTTCTACTAACTCAGAGAAACCAAAAGTTATCATTGTGGACCCCACACTCTTCATTTGAGCTTAATTCCATCCTCAGTCAACAAAAGTCAACTGAGTGGACAATTAAGCACTCCAAGTGCTTATTTCTGGATTGTGTGAAAAGTGTTTTTATTAAAA
Source organism: Artemisia argyi (assembly GCA_030686995.1). Lineage (NCBI taxonomy): Eukaryota > Viridiplantae > Streptophyta > Magnoliopsida > Asterales > Asteraceae > Artemisia > Artemisia argyi. Next base: position 71,501,397 of record CM060689.1, read on the forward strand.
GTCTTTGTTTTTAGTGTATATTCAGTTTTGAAAAAGAAAAAACCAAAAAAATCAACTTTAATATTAGTGATAGCTTCTATTTAATAGGATTTATCATTTTAATTTTCTTTTTAGCTTATTTATAAGCAATATATCATTTTGATAATTTTAGAAATTCTCTTTTAGGTTAAAGTAATTTTACAAATTTTTCCAGATTTTTATTTTGTCTTTTAGTGGTTCTTATAATTAATTTTAGTTTAATTTAGTTTTAATTAATATTAAGTAATTAAATAGCATAATTATATTTTATAAAGTATAACCTAATTTTTATAATTTTTCTAGCCTTTATTTAAGTTAAAACATTTTTACAAATTTTTCTAGAATTTATATTACTCATTTTCTATTTTTTTAATATAATTTGTTTAATTAGAAATTAATAAGTAATTAGATTAATAATTAGTTATTTAGTTTAAAAATACATAAAACTAACTTTTTATAATTGTTTAGGATTCCCATGATGGTTAATTAGATTTATAAAAATTTTCTTAATTTTCTAAGTCTTTTTAGTATTTTTTATAATTCTAATTAATTAAATTAGTAATAAATAGATAATTAGTAATTAATTAATAATAAATAATTAAATAGTGTAAAAATAGTTTTTAATTTTCTTAAAATTTTCTTTAATTAATAGGATTGTAAAAATAAAAATTTCACACTTGTAACCTTTCCAGTCATTCAGTTATACTTTTCAATTTGTTCGTCTGTGTACGTTTTTAATTAAAACGTACGTTTTTAGGTTTTAGCTCAAATCCTTGTAATCCAAATTCCAGTAATCAATCACATAGCTTTCCTAAGATATATTTGTTAATAATTTCCAAATAATTCTGATTATAACCCTTTTCTGTGAATAATCACCCGATCACGAATACGTTAAAGTTACAATTCACACTTCAACGGGACTTAACGACCTGGTGATACCTTATATTACCCGGAGCATTGATCTAGGCTATTTGACTTTGTTGACCATTACTTGGTCAATATAAGTTGGTGGGTAAGCGTCAATCAATTTTTGGCGCCGCTGCCGGGGAAGTGTGCGCGTTTCTATAGCGTTATTTGAGATTAGTGTTATCTCACCTCATTCACCGTACAAATACCACCACTTGTGTATATTTTCATAATCAAAACACAAAAAAGTCATTAACACTTTTCCTAAAGTGTTAAAACACCAAAAAAAAATTAAAAACAACAAAACAGATCGTAACGTTTTCTAAATCGGATTTCTTTTAAGGTGATTCTTAAAGAAAAACGATTTTGGTGAACGAGATGATACCAAAAATATTTTCCAAAAGTTTTTAAACCCATACACAAAACACAAAAACATTCGTCTTTTCTTGTGAATAATAATAATTACATAAAAACCAACCGTCGCAAACCAAGACAGAACACCTACCAACTGGGGGTGTGAACATAATAAGTTCCCAAACGAAAGATAAAAACTTGCCTTTGTATCCCTGTAGGTGGTGTACCTTTCTTAAAGAAGCCACTTACTTGCGATTATTGGTTTAAGTTCACTGTTGATTTGCCTCGATTTTTGTTTTGATTGGTTTTTATCTCTAGTGCATGCGCACTCGTTCTTCAAGGTCCACGAGCCCATTACGTGAGCTTGTTCGGAAACCTAGAAGACCTCGTCGACGTTCAGCACCAACAGTCGGATCTGAGATCCGTACTGTTGCCACACCCACTGTCACCATGGCGGAAGACCGTCCCATGTGTGAACTTCTCCAAGCACCCATCGAGGGTTACGGAGATGCCATTGTTGTCCCAGCCATCGTGGCTGATAATTTTGAGCTCAAAACCGGGTTACTCAATCTTGTAACCTCAAGCCAATTCTACGGTTTTGAGAGGGACAATCCTCATGCTCATATTCGATGGTTCAATAAAATCACATCAACCATCAAGTACAAAAATGTCCCGTGTGAAGCAATAAAACTTCTTCTCTTCCCATTCTCCCTGGAAGGACAAGCCCGGATTTGGCTTGAAAAACAACCTCCACGATCTATTGAGACTTGGGAAGATCTTGTCAAAAGGTTTGTGAATGAATTCTTCCCACCTTCCAAGACCACGAGTCTTAAGAACGAAATCACCAAGTTCACTCAAAAATACGATGAATCTTTTGGTGAAGCGTGGGATCGTTTCAAAGAATTACTTCGCAAGTGTCCACATCATGGTTTCTCTGAGTTGATGCAACTCGATACTTTTTACAATGGCGTGAGCCAAGCTGATCAGGATTCTCTCAATGCCTCCGCGGGAGGTAATTTTTTGAGTAGAACCACCAAAGAAGCTTTGCAAATCATAGAAAACAAGTCTAAGGTCCGCTCTACACGAAGCAAACCGATTGTTTCTCAAATCAATGCGGGTCCTTCTACTTCATCTTCTGTGGGTCAATCTAGCACGGATGCTAAGCTTGACAAGCTCACTGAAGCGATCCAAGCTTTGGTTCTCGCCCAAACAAAGAAAGTCTCATTTCCACAACATCCTCCCCCTGCTGAGGTTAAAAAAGTGGAAGTCTGTGTGACTTGTGGTGGGCCGCATGCCTACTACAATTGCACAACTACTGATGGTACTCCATGTGAAGCTAATGCTGTTGTCGGGTCCCAAAATCAAGGAGGCAATCAATACCACCCTCCAATGGACCCGAACTATCGTCCTCACCATTATCCTGGACCTCCCGGTTTTAATCAAAACCAAAATGTCCAAAACCGTGGCCAAAACCAAAATAGAGTGAACCAAGGTTGTCAAAACCAAAGTACCTTCAATCAGGGTTACGGTTTCCAAAATCAAAACCAAGGTTTCCAACATCAAGGAAACTTTAACCGGAACCAAGTTCAGGGTAATTTCAACCCCGGGAAGTTTCATGGAAACAATCACCAGAATCAAGGGAATTTCCATCATCAAAACCAAGGAAATTTCAATCAAGGCCCCAACCCGAACAATCGAGCTCCAAATATTCCTAATCCGAATCAAGCCATTGTTCCAACCGGGCCTTCATCTGATGAATTATTGAAGCAATTCATGAAGTCCCAAGAAGAGTTGAACAAGTTGCTGGTCAGCCAGATTTCTGACATCAAGAAGTCTTTAAATGATCGACCCTCGGGCTCAGGTACTACTTTACCGAGCAACACGATCGCTAACCCGAGGGGCGATGCCAAGGCGATCACAACACGAAGTGGTGCTTCATATGATGAACCCACGATTCCTACTACCTCTTCTTCCTCTCCTCCAAAGGTAGTGAATCGTGAGCCTAAGGTGACATAGGACAAGGTGCAAATTCCTAGCCCACGAAGTACAGCACACGTCCAACCTCAGGTTATTCCTGAAACCAGATGTAAGCCTGGAGTTGTCTTTGAACCACCAGAAACTCCAGTGGACAACCCTAAATCCAAAACTTCTATTCCCTATCCATCACGTCTCAGTGAACAAAAGCTCCGCGAAAAAGCTAATCACCAAATGGATAAATTTTTCCAAATCTTCCAAGATTTGCATTTTGATATCAGCTTCGCGGATGCTATTCTCTTGATGCCCAAGTTTGCATCAATAATCAAAAATCTGTTGAGTAATAAAGAAAAATTATTTGAGATGGCAAGAACTCCTCTGAATGAGAACTGCTCTGCGGTTCTTTTGAAAAAGCTTCCTGAAAAGCTTGGAGATCCCGGGAAATTTCTCATTCCTTGTACTTTCCCGGGTATGGTTGATTGCTTCGCCTTGGCCGATCTAGGTGCTAGCATCAACCTGATGCTATATTCTGTGTGGAAGAAGCTTTCTCTTCCCGAACTCACTCCCACGTGCATGACTTTAGAGCTTGCCGATCGTTCAATTTCTCGTCCCATTGGCATTGCCGAGGACGTATTTGTTAAAGTGGGAAAGTTCCATTTTCCGGCAGATTTTATGATTGTTGACTTTGATGTCGATTCAAGGGTCCCTCTCATTCTTGGGAGGGGGTTCCTTAGAACTGGGCGCGCTCTTATCGATGTATTCGAGCATGAGATCACATTACGTGTTGGGACGGAAGCTATTACCTTCAACCTAAATCAAACATCGAGATACTCCTCCAATTATGATTGTGAGTCGGTGAATCAAATTGATGTCATCGATGTTGCTGCTGAGGAGTATGCTCAAGAGATTTTAGGTTTCATTGATGATTCTTCGAGTGAAGACCTCACTAAATCTTCTCATCCTATCATAGCCAATTCTTCTCCTTCCCTCACTCCGTTTGAGGGAAGTGACTTCATCTTAGAAGAAATGGAGGCGTTTCTCAAAAGTGACTCGATTCCCGATGGAGTCGATAACCAAGAGATCGACCTCGAGAGGGATATTCTCATACTTGAAAAATTATTAAACGAAGACCCCTCTCCTCTTCCTGTTCTACCACAAAAACTTCATAAAGAGGAGGTCAAAAATGTTGAGAAAACTGATGACTTCCCCGAGGTTGAACTTAAGGACTTTCCGCCTCATCTTGAATATGCATTTCAGGAGGGTGATGATAAATTACCCGTCATAATTGCCAAAGACTTAAGTGATGAGGAAATGGCTGCTCTTATCAAGGTTTTGAAGTCTCATAAACAAGCAATTGCTTGGCGTCTCTCCAACATCAAGGGCATTGACCCTGAGTTTTGTACTCATAAGATTTTAATGGAGGACGACTTCAAACCTGCGGTCCAACAACAAAGAAGGGTGAATCCAAAAATTCACGAGGTTATCAAACAACAGGTTTTAAAACTTCTTGATGCCGGGTTGATTTACCCTATCTCGGACAGTCCTTGGGTCAGCCCAATTCATTGTGTTCCAAAAAAGGGTGGCATTACTGTTGCCACAAATGAGGAGAATGAGTTGATTCCAACTCGTTTGGTTACGGGTTGGCGCGTCTGCATTGATTATCGTAAATTGAATGACGCCACCCATAAGGATCATTTTCCTCTGCCCTTTATGGATCAGATACTCGAGAGATTAGCGGGGAATGAGTATTATTGCTTCCTCGATGGTTTCTCGGGTTACTTTCAGATTCCCATTGACCCACAAGACCAAGAAAAGACCACTTTCACGTGCCCCTATGGAACCTTCGCATATAAACGTATGCCATTTGGCTTATGTAATGCTCCGGGCATGTTTCAAAGATGTATGATGGCCATTTTTTCCGACATGATCGGGAAAAGTATGGAGGTCTTTATGGACGATTTCTCGGTCATTGGGGATTCGTTTAAAACATGTCTCTCCCATTTAGACAGCATGCTAAAACGTTGTGAAGACACAAAGTTATGTCTAAATTGGGAGAAAAGTCACTTTATGGTCAAAGAGGGCATTGTCCTCGGCCATAAAATTTCAAAAAACGGGATTGAGGTTGACCGTGCCAAAGTGGACGTCATTGAAAAATTGCCTCATGCCACAACTGTGAAAGGTGTTAGGAGCTTTTTGGGTCACGCCGGTTTCTATCGTAGGTTTATTCAAGATTTTTCTAAAATCGCCCGGCCTATGACCCATCTCCTCGAAAAGGATGCTCCTTTTATCTTCTCCCCTGAGTGCATCGAAGCCTTTGAAACATTAAAGAAAAGGCTTACCGAGGCACCAATTCTTGTTGCCCCCGATTGGGACTTGCCCTTCGAGCTCATGTGTGATGCTAGTGATTATGCTATAGGGGCAGTCTTGGGGCAACGCAAAACAAAACATTTTTAGCCTATACACTATGCCAGCAAGACTATGACCGAGGCTCAAAGTCATTACACCACCACTGAGAAAGAATTATTAGCTGTGGTGTATGCTTTCGAAAAATTCCGGCCATACTTGATTCTGACTAAAAGCATAGTGTATACGGATCACTCGGCTTTGAAGTATCTATTTGCAAAACAAGATGCAAAGCCGAGACTCCTCCGTTGGGTTCTCCTCCTTCAGGAATTTGATATCATTATTCGTGATAAAAAAGGAGCTGAGAACCTAGCTGCTGATCATCTCTCCCATCTTGAAAACCCCCACCAAGATGCTTTTGAGAAAAAGGAAATAAATGAAACATTTCCTCTCGAAACCCTCAATGCGGTTTCATTTCGTGGAGACTCGATTACCCCATGGTTTGCCGACTTTGCAAACTATCCTGCGGGTAACTTCATTGTGAAAGGGATTTCGTCCCAACAAAAAAATAAAATTTTCAAAGACGTAAAACATTACTTTTGGGACGACCCCTACTTGTTCAAAATATGCGCGGATCAAGTCATCCGGCGGTGTGTGTATGGTCAGGAAGCCGCTGAAATCTTAAAGGCTTGCCATGCTGGTCCCATGGGGGGCCATCACAATCCCAACTACACCGCCAAAAAGGTGTTTGATTCTGGCTTTTATTGGCCCTCAATCTACAAGGATGCCTAAGAATTGGTCAAGTCCTGTGACGCTTGTCATCGTCACGGGAATATTTCACAAAGGAATGAAATGCCTCAGAATGCAATTCAAGTTTGTGAAATCTTTGATATCTGGGGCATCGACTTTATGGGGCCATTTCCATCCTCTCACGGAAACAAATACATACTCGTGGCAGTTGACTAATTGTCAAAATGGGTTGAAGCAAAAGCTTTACCCACAAATGATGCCCGAGTAGTTGTAAAATTTTTAAAAGCTCTTTTTGCCCGATTCGGAACTCCACGTGCTATTATTAGTGATCGTGGTACGCACTTCTGTAATGACAAATTTGACAAAGTCATGCAAAAGTACGGTGTAACTCACCGTTTTTCTACTGCGTACCACCCACAAACGAGTGGACAAGTCGAAGTTTCCAATCGGGGCATAAAAATTTTTTTAGAAAGAACTGTAGGTGAAAATCGTGCATCGTGGTCGGACAAATTAGATGATGCACTTTGGGTTTTCCGTACGGCTTACAAAACACCCATTGGGTGTACGCCTTATAAACTTGTGTACGGGAAAGCGTGCCATGTTCCGATCGAGCTTGAGCATAAAGCCTATTGGGCCCTCAAGCATGCCAATTTCGACCTCAAAACGGCGGGTGATCATAGGAAAGTTCAACTAAACGAATTAAACGAACTTCGTGATCAAGCTTACGAGAACTCTTTGATCTATAAAGAAAAGACAAAGAAGATTCATGACTCAAAAATCAAAAACCGCGTTTTCAACGTTGGTGATCGAGTCCTTCTTTTCAATTCTAGACTCAAGATCTTCTCGGGAAAGCTCAAAACCCGATGGACTGGTCCATTCACTATCGCTAAGGTTTATCCTTATGGCACCATCGAATTATCTCAAAGTGACGGTCCAAATTTCAAAGTGAATGGACATCGGTTAAAGCACTACTTTGGAGAGGACATACCATCCATGGTTGTCCCGGATCTCCAAACTTTCCCCAATGACAAATGAATTAGGGTTCGAGTCAAGCTAGCGACTCGGTAAACAAAAACAGTAGCATGCTTATAGGGTTTTCACCCTAAGTGTGGGGGAGTCTCCCATGCTATGGTTACATATAGAGTGAAAAAACAAAATGGTGTTTTTCACGCTTAGCTTGTAATGTTGCCCTTTTACGTTCAAAATGTCGGCATAATAGCCGGGACTTTGAATATTGAGGACAATATTCATGCTAAGTGTGGGGAGGGGGGGGGGGTATTTCGCTATTCTAGCAAATTTTATCACATTTTACTATATAATACCCCCGTTTTAGCCAAAATTTCAAAAATTTTAAAAATTTTTCACTGGTGCTTCAAAATTTTTTGTGGTAATCAGTCCGCCTTGTCTAACCGACAAAAGGGATTGGCTAGTCCAGGAGCAAACGGCTCTTGGTAAAGACATCTCAAATCCGTTTACGGCTTGCAATTTGCCCAAAATTGTATGGTTCCTCAACTCCCCAAAAACAAATGAGTTGGCTAGCCCGCAAGATTATGGCTTGTGGTAAAGGCCGTGGAAAATCCATAATTGGTAATCAGCTCACCAAGATGTTGACTATTCCATCAAGAGCTGGCTAGTCCAGAAGCAAACGGCTTTTGGTAAAGACTAATCAAATCCGTTGACAGCTGGTGGTTTGCTCAAAATCACACGGTTATCAGGTGTGCCACAATTCTTACACCTGGCTACTCCAGAAGTGATGGCTTTTGGTAAAGAGTTTTTCAAATCCATCAAGTTTTCAAAACAGTATTGCTAGGGACTAGCAATAGTTTAGTGTGGGGGATTGATGAGTGCTCAAACACTCATCATTTTTGGTCAAATCTGAACTGCAAAACATACAAAATCACTCAGAAATGCATCAAAATACTAGAAATATTTCAAAATTGTGTTTTATATGTTTTAGATGCAAAATGAGCAAAAACAAATGAAAAACGCACAAAGTTTGCAAAATTGGCAGTTTCAGTCCCCCAACTTTCATAAAATTACAAAACTAGTCCCTGGATATTCAAAATATGAAAATTATCACCAAAGGTCATTTTGAAATCATAAGTTGTCATATTTAGTCCTTTGGTGAAAATTTGGTAAAGTTTTGAGAATTTACAGTTTGGTCCCTGGAGTTTCAGATTTTGGCAGATTTAGTCCCTGGTGGGATATTTTTGAAAGAAAAATCATTTTTGGTCCTTAAAAATCATAAATTATCAAAAATGATCCTTGGGTGAGAATTTTGAGGAAATTACATGTTTAGTCCCTGAGGTTTGGAAATTTACATAAATGGTCCCCGGGAATTTTGAAAAGTACAACTGCTACCCCAGCCCACCAAGCCCAATCACAAAACAAAACCCAATCCCGTTTTTAATAATTCCCACCCCCCCCGGTCAACTCAGTCAACGCCTTCACCACTCACCTCCCTAACCTGTTTTCCCACCATTAACCTCCCCTAATCCCAGTAATCATGTCTCCCCCTCCTCCTCACCTTTTTCACCTAATCTCCCCCACAATTAATAACCCTCACCTAACAAACCCACCACCATAAATGCCATCACCAACACCCACCAATACCACTAAAACTTACCCCGTATAAGTTTGGGCGGGAAAATGGAAATCAAGGGCTCAGGATCATCTTAGCATAATTGGACGCTTGGGATTTGGTCTATGGTCAACGAAAAAGCATGTGGAACCCTCATTGTGGACCAGGAAGCCATGTGGAAAAGATAGTGAAGTATTTTTATTCGTAGTATAAGTATTTGGTTCATGTAAGCCTTTTATGGCATGTAATGTATTAGTTTTAGTGTAAAAATACTTAGTTTATCTTTTGTAACCAGTTTTTAATCAATATAAGTTCTCATCTTTTAAATTGCAATTTTCAGTTTTTCATCAAGTTTTTCAAGTTTCTCGTCTTAGTGAATCATTGAATATAAGCTTTATATAAGTATTCTTACTCCAACCTATTATCTAAAATGTGAAAAGAAAACAGAAAACAATATAAAATCAGTAGCAAATTAGTCATAGGGTACCTTTGCTCATTGTTGAAAGCTTATGGAAGCACCAAGTAATGGAATTGGTGGAAGGACTTGTACCTAGCTTATCATTGATAAGCTAGGAGCTAGTAGCTGAGAAAGAAGCCCTAGTAAAAGCTAGGGAAGGTTCAAGCTGTTTCCTTTTTAATTCTTAGTTCTTTAGAGTATTTTGTGCATAATCTGTGTTTATGCTTATTGGTGTTATTTAGTTGCTTAATTCTGCCTAAAGTGCTTATTTATCATCTATTAGATAAGTTGTATTGATTATCTTGCACTGTGGCATCTGTTTTATCTAGTTTCATATAAAACTGTCAACTAGAGGGGTGTTTGGCATAAACCTTTCAAGTAGGCTCAAGGAACTTTGGTTGTTGTTTTCTGGTTCATGCATGCTACATTAGTGTTATCTAGGGTAAATCAACCATAAAATTAGTGGCAAAGTGAGTAAAAGTCAAAATCACTTGTAATTTGGCTTAATCACCATTTGTGGTGACAGTAAGCATTCACCAAGCTTCATATCAACCACAAGATACAAGTTATTGCTAAATCTGAGCTTATTGTGTTGTAATTAATCCAAACAATTCATAAAATCAGTGATCATAGTTCATAAAAGTCAAACTGCAAGTTTCTCTTTAGAAGTCAAATTTGCAAACACAGATTTTCCTCAAAATGGCAAGATTTAATCAAATTTTTGTGTTGAGAGTTGGGATCTGAAATTGGTTGTGTGTAAACCCTACCATCTGAACTAGTGATTTTCATTGTGATAATAATTTTGTGATTTTTTCTTGGGTACCAAATCATCCCTTGAAGTGAGCTGCAGGGCAAAGACCTTGCCCTGTCTCAGCAGTCCCAAACCACCCACCCAACTTTAGTGGTGGTTTGTGACTGACCCAGTGGGTCCCACACTTCCAACTTGGCATCATTCAACCCCCTCCTACCAGGGAGTGTATATTGACCAGTAGTTTGACCTCTAAACTTGTGGACCCCACTTAATTTTCCACCCAAAACTTGTCCCCAATCTGTCTCAGAAACCAATTGAGCAAACTGCTTATTGGTGATTTGTGGCTTATTGAAGCCACTTATTTGGCTAATTCTTGCTTATTCAAGATCTACTAACTCAGAGAAACCAAAAGTTATCATTGTGGACCCCACACTCTTCATTTGAGCTTAATTCCATCCTCAATCAACAAAAGTCAACTGAGTGGACAATTAAGCACTCCAAGTGCTTATTTCTGGATTGTGTGAAAAGTGTTTTTATTAAAAGTCTTTGTTTTTAGTGTATATTCAGTTTGGAAAAAGAAAAAACCAAAAAAATCAACTTTAATATTAGTGATAGCTTCTATTTAATAGGATTTATCATTTTAATTTTCTTTTTAGCTTATTTATAAGCAATATATCATTTTGATAATTTTAGAAATTCTCTTTTACGTTAAAGTAATTTTACAAATTTTTCCAGATTTTTATTTTGTCTTTTAGTGGTTCTTATAATTAATTTTAGTTTAATTTAGTTTTAATTAATATTAAGTAATTAAATAGCATAATTATATTTTATAAAGTATAACCTAATTTTTATAATTTTTCTAGCCTTTATTTAAGTTAAAACATTTTTACAAATTTTTCTAGAATTTATATTACTCATTTTCTATTTTTTTTAATACAATTTGTTTAATTAGAAATTAATAAGTAATTAGATTAATAATTAGTTATTTAGTTTAAAAATACATAAAACTAACTTTTTATAATTTTTTAGGATTCCCATGATGGTTAATTAGATTTATAAAAATTTTCTTAATTTTCTAAGTCTTTTTAGTATTTTTTATAATTCTAATTAATTAAATTAGTAATAAATAGATAATTAGTAATTAATTAATAATAAATAATTAAATAGTGTAAAAATAGTTTTTAATTTTCTTAAAATTTTCTTTAATTAATAGGATTGTAAAAATAAAAATTTCACACTTGTAACCTTTCCAGTCATTCAGTTATACTTTTCAATTTGTTCGTCTGTGTACGTTTTTAATTAAAACGTACGTTTTTAGGTTTTAGCTCAAATCCTTGTAATCCAAATTCCAGTAATCAATCACATAGCTTTCCTAAGATATATTTGTTAATAATTTCCAAATAATTCTGATTATAACCCTTTTCTGTGAATAATCACCCGATCATGAATACGTTAAAGTTACAATTCACACTTCAACGGGACTTAACGACCTGGTGATACCTTATATTACCCGGAGCATTGATCTAGGCTATTTGACTTTGTTGACCATTACTTGGTCAATATAAGTTGGTGGTTTAGCGTCAATCATAGATCCATGTGCAGCAACTGAAGAGGTTCTGAAATGGTGCTCACAGCTTTGATGGTTTTGTAAGAGGCTCTGTGTTGCTTTCCCTTGTTGCAAGTAATACAATTTTGTTCATTGGTGAAGAGTTTAGAAGGAAGGCCCTGAATAAGACCAAGTTTAGACAACTTGTTGATAGTCCTATGCCATTTGGTAGATTCATCCAGGGAAGCTTTGGCCACCAAACATGTTAGATCACCTTTTGGCTTGACATCATTCAGATTGAATGTGTACAAGTTGAAGGTTCTAGGAACTCTCAGCAAAACAGTTGTGTCTTCTGGAAGTTTGAAGTCCTTGGAAAGTACAAGACACTCATCTTCAGAGAATATATTAAAATGCTCCAGTTCCTTCACATAATAAAGATTTTCAAAATCTAACAAGGGTGTCTTAATAGTTCCTTTCCCTGTAATTTTGCCATCTCCACCACCAAAAGTTACAGTGCCTCCTCCTTCTATGGGCACAAAGTCATGCATCTTGTCCTTGTTCCCTGACATACTTCTAGAAAAACCACTATCAACAATACCTACTTCTGTACTTTTCAAAGGATAATCCTACAACAACAACAAAAGAATATACAAAAGTTAGTACACATTGGAGACTCAAGTCATTGCTGACTTGAGCCTGCCTTGTGGATCATTAGTGATAGGCCATGTAGATGTTTTAGATCCACCATTGTTCTTGGGCCTGTACTACAAATTAGGTCCCTTCTTTGCCCAAGAACAACCTGCTGAGGGCTTCACAGCAGTATTCCAATACCCACTACCATAATACATTGAGTCAAAGTAATTAGGCCAATAACCATTAGAAAAGAAAGAACTAGTGGGTCGAACATATGGTCTAGTATTGGTTCTTCTCCATGAAGAATGTGGTTCAGCAGAATTCGATTTCTGCTGATGTGGAACAAAAGAGGGTATGTCACGAACATTCTTCCACATTTGCGTAGGTTTCCTTTGACTAACACATTCACCTATTCTTTGCTCATGAAATATACAATCCTTAATCAAATGAGATTTACTTCCACACACAAAACATTTCTTCTTCTTAGAAGATTTATTCAAACCAAAGGAAGTTCCATAACATGAAAAAGTATTCAAACCACCATGATAAACAGAATTGTTTTTAACAGAACTAAAAGTATTATTTTGCAAAGAATTTAAAAACAAGTCTTCAGTAGAAACTGTCTTGTTATCAGCAGCAACTCTAGAAGGCTTGTGGGGAGTCTTGGGTGATGTCTTTAGTGTGGTCTTGGGAGTGGTCTTGGGCAGGTCAGACTTCTTACTTGAATCACAGCTGGCAAATGAGGTAGACCCTTCATCAGAAGACTTGTCATTGTCACAACAAGAGACAAAGTCAGTAGATTTCATAATAGGGTCTGGCAAGTCAGTTGACTTTTTGCCATAGAGATGGTGTGATCCATCCAAGTCACTAGGTATGGATAGGTCAATAGGCATATGTTCCCCTCTTATAGGTCCAGGGACAGCATGTAAGTTACCTTCTTTGACAAAGTTAGCTAACCCTGCTGGTGTTGATTTACCTAGGTCATTCCTAGCTTCTAAACCAACATATTTTTTAAATCCTAAACCAATTTTAGAGTTCACAGCCTGACTACCATAGAGTTCGCTAGCTAGATTATCACCTGATATTAACCATTGTTTATTTCTAGCTATCTCTTTGTCTAACTTAACTTGTAATTCTTGTTTTTCCTTTTCTAGATCAAACTTCTCTTTTTCAGTACGTTTTAAGTCTATCTTAGCAACTTCTAAATCACTTTCTAGAACTCTTATTTTTTCATCATATTTAACTTGATTCTTTTGAAACCAGACTTTTTGTTTCTCTAAAGTTTTTAAAGCCATTTTCTAAGACTCTACCTCTATATAACACTCATTCTACTTTGGTTTCAATTCATCAAATTCTTGTTTAAGCTCATTCTATCTTACACTACATCCAAACACACAGTTGTGTACCTGAGAGATTCCCATCAAGGAGACTTTCTCCTTTTTGTCCTCTGAAGGTGAGTATGCCAGCAGATTCACTTGTGAAGAAGTAGAAGTTTCCTCTCCAGCAGGTTCATGTTCAGCCCAATTAATTTGGTGACCCAGAGTCACCATAGCCTTTGAAGGTGCAACCTTAGTAGTCCCTGCTTCCACTGGATAAGAGCCATATCTAACTTCATCTCCAGACTTTCTCTCCTTGCATTCTCTTGAAAAATGTCCCACTTGACCAAAAGTGTAGCATTTAACCTTCCTTCTATTAAACCTTGCTGCCTCTCTTCCATTAAAACCAAACTTCCTTCCAGACTTGGTTTCAAACCTCTTAATGTTCATGGAGATCATTGCAAGCTGCCATTTTAAGTGCATCTCCTCCATCTCCAATGGATCCACCTGTTCAAAATCCTCATAAGCAAGAAACTGCTGATGTTCATATTCAGCCACAAATGAATGAACAATATCATCCAACACACTACTGGATTTTGATTTAGGAGCAGATTGAGTATGGGTTTGAGAAGATGCTCTTGATGAATAAGAGCTTGAGGCTTGATGCACAGGTTTTGTAGAGGCGCCAACAAATGCAGAATGAGTGGATGGACGAATGGGACTTCTAACATCAGGCTCAAGTGATTTAAGCCTGTTGTAGAGGTCATCAAAGGACATCATGTCCAACCCACCCTTGGTCTTGGGAGAAATACAGACTTGTAACCAAGATGGTGGCAAAGATCTCAGAAACTTAGCATTGCAGTCCTCATTGTCAGGTCTAGCCTTCAACTGATTAAGTTGACTTAAGATCCGATGAAACCTGTCATATCCTTTATGAATTCCCTCTTCTTCAGATATCTGAAACTCTTGGAACTTTTGCTTCAGCATAGACTTCTGCAACCTTCTTGATTCATCATTCCCACCAAATCTAGCTTTTATAGCCATCCAAATGTCCTTGGCATCCTCCATGAAGTGGAAGACACCCATGTGGTCATCTGGTATAGCTTGGAGTAGAATTATTCTTACTTTTCTCTCCCTTTGCACAGCCAGAATCTCTTCAGCAGTTCTGGGACCTACAATTGTAACAACCCCATCAGCATCTGTAACATGCTTCTTCAGGCTATTCCCCTTTTTAACAACCTCCCACAGATTCCAGTCTATGTTTGTGATCCAGTTCTGCATCTTCATGGACCACAGATGATATTCTTCAGCATTCTTCAAGTATGGAAACTTACCATTACTGTTGGAGAGGTTGAGTTGTTGAAGAGAAGTGGTGTTAAGGTTTTAGGTTGTATCAACTTCATCATCAGATCCAGGCATGTTTGTTGATTTGTTTGGATTCTTAAGGTGTAAGATTTGTGTTTCTTAGTATGACAGAGACTCTCTTGAGGCTCTAATACCACTTGTTGAACTATAAGACCTTGATAGATCTTCTTGAGCACTCTAGAATCGTTAGCTATGTTACTGTAATCAATAACACACTAATAGATAATCTCTGTATCTTGTATTTTAAAGCGGAAACAGATACAAGTGTAATACTAAGAACTCTTGATCCTCTATGGATCTTTTTAATAATAATGAAAGTGTTTTCTCACCAAAAACTATCTTCAATACATAATCGTGTGTTCCTTTTATACACAAGGAACCCTATACCATTTCCCAAGAAACGTATATTCTAAAACTTCTAAAAGATATGCATTATCACTTCCTAAATAAACTCATGCATATCCAAACTATAATACATAAAATACGGAAATACTATATCCGCAGAAACTAATAATGCTGAAACTAGTCTTCAGCAGATACACTGCTTCAGCAGGAACCAGCTCTTCGGCAGTAACCTTCAGCAGAAACAGTCAGCAGAATTCTTACTTAACAGAATTCCCAACAACTTTTATATTAGTGTTAAATGACCCCTAACTTGTATTTTGAGTAGAACAAAAGCGCATTTGCTTGAGGACAAGCAAATCTCAAGTGTATGGGTATATGATGAGGCGAAAAATGAACCTCTTTTAAGGGGTCATTTAAGCCCGGAATTGAATTTATTTGATCAAATATTGCCCTAAATCGCTCCTTTTGTGATTTTAGGTACTTTGGATGTGAAATCTAGAAATGGAAGCAATTCGGACGTTTTTGGAGCATAAAAGTGAAGAAACCGCCAAAGACTTAATTTTCCAAGCTGGGAACAGTATGTGACGGCGTCAAGAGTACCATCCTGACGGCGTCAAGAGTAATTTTCATGACGGTCCAGTACAGAAATGAAGGCGTCACAAGGAAGAGCGTCAAGAGTAAAATACGTGACGGCCTGGAAAAAGTTAATACATGACGGCGTCAGATGTAGATCAAGGCAGTCCGAGAATTCTTTTGGCGGTGAGATGACGGCGTCACCCATTTGTTCTTGACGCCGTCAGACTCAATTTTCTATATATAGTTTTCTAATTTTCATTCATTAGGAGGAACAAGTTTTGGAGAAACCCTAAGGCCGAACCATATACGATTTTTACAGGTTTTTCAAGGGTTTTCAGCCCTTGAACCCTTACATGTGTAATTGAGATAAGTGTTCCTCTAATTTAATCAATATGTCTATGTGTTGGTTGTCTATATCTTGTGCTTGTCTTGATTCCACCACGCTAGGCTAGATTTATCTTGTGTTTGCTTAGATCTAATGAAACCTAGATGTTGATTATGTGTTGATTACTTGTTTATGGTTGTATTGGATGAATGATTTTGATGTTAGGCTTAAGAAAACTGGCAGATCTCCAAATGGTAACATGCTTGAACGTCTTAGGAAATATGAACCAATGTGTACTAGGTTTTATTGGTTGTATTTAATGCATGAGTAAATTCTAATGATCCCATATTAGGAGCTTCTTAGCCTGCTCGACATAGGAGTAAAGTATGCAATCATAGGATTGGGGAGTTAAGTACGCCACCCCATGAATGGTATTAAGGAATACAATCCGTCATCCACGCAACTATAACAAGTAATTAACGTGTAAAAGATATCTAGGGAGTAGTGAAATCTAAGTAAACACATTTCTCCACTTATTGCTCACAACCTTAGTTTAATTTAGTTTATTTTCATTTCTAGTATTTTATTTTGATTGCATCTTAGTATTGGGTTAGTTGACTAGCAACTAATTCCGTCCAAATTCTTCAAACCCGAGATTTTTACCCGCTTTCTAAAAAATATAAAAGTACAAAAATAATCATCCGTCATCTTTAAAACTAGTATTTAGGTTTTCTAATCCTAACGACACTATTCCTAGCTGAACGATCAATCCCCCGGTACTTGTCATTATACTATACTACATCGATCAGGTACACTGCCTGGTGGGGGTTGTAAGCTTCTCAAGATCCCTTGAGAGGTAAAGCCTGGTGCAATTCCCACGCATCACGTGTAAAGATATCTAGGGAGTAGTGAAATCTAAGTAAACACATTTCTCCCACTTGTTGCTCACAACCTTAGTTTAATATAGTTTTATTTTCATTTCTAGTATTTTATTTTGATTGCATCTTAGTATTGGGTTAGTTGATTAGCAACTAATTCCGCCAAACTCCTTCAAACCCGAGATTTTAATTTGCTTTCCTAAAAAAATATAAAAATACAAAAAGAATCATCCCTCATCTCTAGACCTAGTCTTTAGGTTTTCTAATCCTAGCGACACTATTCCTAGCTGAACGATCAATCCCCCGGTATTTGTCATTATACTATACTACATCGATCAGGTACACTGCCTGGTGGGGGTTGTAAGCTTCTCGAGATCCCTCGAGAGGTAAAGCCTGGTGCAATCCCTACGCATCAAGTTTTTGGCGCCGCAGCCCGGGGAATAGTTATTGTCTAGGTTAGAATCTCTTTTTATTAGGTCTACTTGCTAGATTCCTTTCTAGTAAGATTTTATTTTTATTTTTAGGTTCTCTTTAGTCTATCTTATTTCTTTGTGTTTTTGTTCGTAACTTTTCACCACCCGACATCATGGACGATGGGAAGATCTTTGAACCCGTCATCCCACCACAACAAAACCCACCGACCTAGCCACCAAGGATACCGAAAAACCATTGAGCTCAACGGAGCCAATGTGACCCCCTTGCGATCCGACACCATCCGGTTGGTGCAAAGCGGATGTTCATTCCATGGACTTCGTTCCAAAGATCCAAATCAACATCTTAAGGACTTCCTTAAAATCGTAGATTCCATAGACCTAGATGTTGCAACTAGAGAGACAACCCGATTACGCCTATTCCAATTCTCTCTACGTGATCAAGCTAGTCAATGGCTTGAACGTTTACCCGCGGGATCCATCACCACATGGGATGATCTTACCAATCGCTTCCTTACCCAATTCTTCCCACCGGGGAAGACTGCAATGCTTGGAAATGACATTTTGAAGTTTGAACAACATCAGGGTGAAACTTTCTACGAAGCATGGGCCCGTTTTAAGAATCTCCTTCATAAGGTCCCTCATCATGGTATAAACCTTTGGTTATTAGTTCAGATTTTCTACGACCATGTTGGCTATCACACTAAACGTACAATCGATAGGGCCGCGGGAGGTAGATTACGTGATAAGAATGCCGAGGAATCCTGGGTAATTATTGAAGAGCTTGCCGCCGATAATCAAGAGATGTGGGAGTTTAATCATACTATAAAAGCGGCGATCAATGCAATCTCAACACCTGAAGGGACTACCGAAATCCCTGATGAGCTCCTATGCAAACTCGAGGCAAAAGTTGACTATTTTGAGGAAAGGCAAAGGAAACCCCTGAGTCCTAGGCGGGCTACTGCCAATTCTGTCTCGAAAACGACTCCAACACCGTTATCAGAGTCACCCTCTAGAGAAAATGTCGAGACTTTTCAAAACTATGCCCCACCTTATTCCCCTCCCAAGAAACTTAGCCCGGAGTTTGAAGCTAGAATGAGAGAATACATGGCAACTCATTCAGATCGGCTCGCTAGATTCGAGGAAGCAGTTTATAAGCAAAAAGAAGAGATGCAAGAGAAAATGAATGAGATAATGAGCCAAATGGAAGAATATACCAACCAGAGAACCCCCGAGAGGATGTTAGTAAGGAAAGAAAGTGTCGTCCCCACTACCCGATTTGTTAATTCCATCACGATTGTCCACAAGGATAATGAGAAGGTAGAAACCCCTATTGAACAAACCATAGAAGAGCCACCCAAATCCCAATCTCTAAGTTACTACCTGAAACATGATATAAACGAAAACACTATAACAAATTGGATAAAGGGTGACGGGCGTAACCAACCTTCCAAACAGGGTTCTAAGAAGGAGGAAGGGGGAAAAGATGAGTATGATACGTTACCTGGGGGGCCAATATTCGAGAAATTATTGGTACAAAAAGTGGCTACTAAGCAGACGGCGTGTGGGAACTTTGAGATACCAGCTAGCATCGAGGATTTGAAATATCCTAGTGCTTTCGCCGACCAAGGATCGGAAGTAAATATTATGCCCCTAACTATTTATATCCAACTAATGTCAAAAATGACAGCCCCCACTCGTGTTAGGTTATCCCTCGCTGGACACTCTTACGTATACCCCCTAGGAATCGCAGAAGATGTGTTAGTTAATGTCGCAGGATTCATGTACCCTGTTAATTTTATGATCATCGATGATAAGGGAGATGGGTGCATGCCAATAATCCTTGGGGCACCATTCCTCACCACCGCTAGAGCTGTCATTAAGTATGAAGGTAGGAAAATTGAGCTTAAATCAGGAAAAAGAAAGATTAGCTTCCCCATGACCCCGCGATGTGGGCATGAGAGTTTGGGTTGGAGAAAGCTCAAAAACAACATTGACACGTCACCTATTCGTGTTCGAGAGAAAATACTTGCATGGGAGGCAAGAATCAAAAGCTACAAGGAGGCTAAACATGAAAGAAGCATAAGCAATGAAGTTCATGTTGAGTTCGAACACAATCGACCAGCAGAAAGCCATGTACCATTCGAGGAAGGGAACTTAGTACTCTTAAGACACTTGGAAATAACGATACCACCCGATAAACTAAGTCCCTGGTGGTATGGGCATTTCACAATTGAGAGCATGAGCCTAGATGGGATGGCTAGCCTGAGGAGTACAGTAGGTGGAGAGGTGATTGCAAGCATCGATAGATTGAGGCACTACCACCACAATAGTAATGATCACAACCACATAGGGTACATCATCTCAAGGGATGAGGTCACGTAGTAACCCATGACCTTGAGTCTAGCTACAAGACTTGTAAAATAAAGAAAAGTGCTACTTGGGAGGCAACCCATGATTTTGTGTGATTTTTATTTCGTTTGTTTGTCTGTTATTTGCTTCCGTATGCATGCTTTATTTTTATTGTTGGTAGATCATGCTTCAAAACTAAATAGTGGAAATACTTTATTTTGTTGTTTAGCCTAGTCTTAACTTCATCCAAAGGTATTTTTGCAAAAGATAAGTGTAAGGGGAAACCCCAAATATGTTTTTAAGAAACAAACCGATCATGATTCTCCACAATATTAAATGAACATGTATATTCGTATTTGTTAGAGTCAAATGCTTGTATCGAGTCATAATGAAGTTTTGCAGGATTTTCCAGGAAGTAGAACCAAGTTTTTCCAGAAATTTTCCGGAAACTTAACATAAGAATTTCTGCAGGTCACTTCTGACGGCGTCATGAGTTTACTCTTAACGGCGTCACGTGTAAAAATCTGGAAATTTTACCAGTTTTGTTTTTCTAACGGAGTTTCAAAGTTTTTGTTGAATTATTAGTTTTAAAATCTCCATGAAATCTGCAAACATCATTCCACAAGCATTATATCTTATTTTGTTTTCTAGGATTTATTAACATATATAGATTTCCGCCGATTTTATGCGAGGTTGTCTTGTCTGTTTTCTCAGGATTTACAAGTTATGTATGACAAGAAGATGATTATTATTCTGGAAGGGAAGCTTTGATTGTTCATTTTCTTGGAGGAAGATCAAACCTGGCCACCTTATTATCCATACCGAGCGAATCAGGGGAGTATTTGATTTCATTCTTTTTACTTATTTCACTTTTACATTCTTTACTTGAACATTGGGGACAATGTTCATCCTAAGTGTAAGGGGAAGGTAAAATGATGATACCTTACAGATACACTTTCGCTTAAGTTTGTTTGTTTGATGGTAGATGTGTATTAAAACTATGAGAAATACTTGTTAGTGTAATTTTAGCGCCAAATTTAAAATTTTTTACAACATTTAGGAGTGAAACTTTATCCATAGCAAGTGTCTCATGGATAGAAGATTGTATGACTAGCACAAAACCGTACTATTCAGAAAAATTTTCCACCCAAATATGTGAGGTTTGCCTTTAGATTTGATAGGAAAAGCATTTACTATTAGTGCTTATGAGTGTACCGGTAGCATTTAGATTCTAGAACTTGCGTTAGTGATGCATCCCGAGACCGCTAGTGAGACTACATTCGTGTAGTAGGATTTACTACATGATAAGAGGCATTAGGATCACCCTTGTGTTAAACCCGTCTTATAATTACTTGACCATTTAAGTCATATTACTTGGCTAGTTAAGTCAATTAATTTTTCCCACACCTTAGCGTTGTACTCATTTTTAGTTCACGAAACCCCTAGTACACCCCTCCGAGCCTATCTTTTCATTTCTAACTTTAAGCATCTTACTTAAAGGAAGAATTTGTTACGCCCCACTTAAATGTACACCCAAATTGCCTTAGCCTTTTGTGTATGCGCTCATTTTTAGTGCATTATTGTTATTTGTTAAACCCTAAGTTAATTATCTAATTGAGTACATGGTTGCTAAGTCGAGTCATATCCTTGTACATATTGTTTTGGGACGATTGGGACTCGTGGGTAAAGTACTTATTTTATGGAGTAATGGGGAAGAACATCATATATTACCACCATATGTACGTTAATCTTAAAAGTACTCCAAGTGTTTTGATTTTCTTAATTCGAGTCATTAGATTAGTTTATTGTAAAGTATGTAAAAATTCAAGTGTAAGGGGAATGTTCATTCCCTATGATGTATTATTTTGGATGGTAGGGTAAGAGTGTATGAAAAAAAAATCGAAAAAACAAGAAAAAGAAAAGAAAAAAATAGAAAAAGAAAAAAGAGAAAAAACATACGGACTACCATCCCTTTTTATTCTATGTTTGTTTTATGTTTTTGTTATTTTTCATTTATTAGCTTAAGTCGAGTCTAGTCTTGGCTTAGCAACGCCATATTGTACATGTAATTAACCAAGATTGTTAACTCGCCACCAGTAAAGACTACCTATATCCAACAAACCATGTATTTCATATCCCTACACCTAACGTTACAACCCTTTTAAAAGACCTCTTTGATGGTGCTTACGCCATGTGGTGGAGGTTTGATTCTTTCCCAAGCCTATGGTAATCTATTTTGCTATGACAGGTAGTGAGAGATATCTTCCGTTTCCATATTGTAATTTATACTTTATTACACCCGAGAGATGTGAGTATCTAAACACTATTTGTGAGGTGCTCGTATATGACCTCCGTGCTAGTCTTTGGTCTTTGGTGGTACGATTATTTGTTGTAATTACTTTTATATTAGTGTTAAATGAACCCTAACTTGTATTTTGATTAGAATAAAAGCGCATTTGCTTGAGGACAAGCAAATCTCAAGTGTAAGGGTATATGATGAGGCGAAAAATGAACCACTTTTATGGGGTCATTTAAGCTCGGAATTGAATTTATTTGATCAAATATTGCCCTAAATCGTTCCTTTTGTGATTTCAGGTACTTTGGGAGTGAAATCTGGAAAAAGAAGCAATTCGGACGTTTTTGGAGCATAAAAGTGAAGAAAACGCCAAAGACTTAATTTTCCATGCTGAGAACAGTGTATGACGGTGTCAAGAGGAAATTCATGACGACGTCATGAGTAAAAGTGGTGACGATCCAGTACAAACGTGACGGCGTCACAACAAGAGCGTCAAGAGTTAAAATCATGACGGTCTGTATAAGGTGTACCCATGACGGCGTCAGGCCCAGATCTAGGCAGTCCGAGGAACTATTTGGCGGCGAGATGACGGTGTCAGACGTTTGTTCTTGACGCCGTCACCTTCCAAACTCTATATATAGTTTTCTATTTTTCATTGATTAGAGAGGAACTTGTGTGGAGAAACCCTAGGGCCGAACTTTGTGAACTCTAGCTCGTATTTTACAGTATATTCAAGGGTTTTCACCCCTTGAATCCTTTCATGTGCTATTGAGATAAGTCTTCTCTTAATTCAATCAATATGTCTATGTGTTGGTTGTCTATATCTTGTGCTTGTCTTGATTTCAACATGCTAGGCTAGATCTATCTTGTGTTTGCTTAGATCTAATGTAACCTAGATGTTAATTATGTGTTGATTACTTGTTTATGGTTGTATTGGATGAATGATTTCAATGTTAGGCTTAAGAAAACTGGCAGATCTCCATTGTGTAACAAGCTTGAATGTCTTAGGAAACATGAACCGATGTGTACTAGGTTTTATTGCTTGTATTTAATGCATGAGTAAATTCTAATGATCCCATGTTAGGAGCTTCTTAGCCGGCTCGACAAAGGAGTGAAGTAGGCACTCATAGGATTGGGGAAGTAAGTACGCCACCCCATGAATGGTATTAAGGAATACAATCCGTCATCCACGCAACTATAACAAGTAATTAACGTGTAAAAGATATCTAGGGAGTAGTGAAATCTAAGTAAACACATTACTCCCACTTATTGCTCACAACCTTAGTTTAATATAGTTTTATTTTCATTTCTAGTATTTTATTTTGATTGCATCTTAGTATTGGGTTAGTTGATTAGCAACTAATTCCGCCAAACTCCTTCAAACCCGAGATTTTAATTTGCTTTTCTAAAAAAATATAAAAATATAAAAAGAATCATCCCTCATCTCTAGACCTAGTCTTTAGGTTTTCTAATCCTAGCGACACTATTCCTAGCTGAACGATCAATCCCCCGGTACTTGTCATTATACTATACTACATCGATCAGGTACACTGCCTGGTGGGGGTTGTAAGCTTCTCGAGATCCCTCGATAGGTAAAGCCTGGTGCAATCCCTACGCATCAATTTTCCTCAACCACAACATTGGCAATGCATGAACTAGCTTCTTCCTTGTCTCCCTGTAATAAAAGCCTATTCATTTTGAAGACAACCCTCTCGTCATAAACTCCCAACGAGATTTCTTTCATAAAAACATCAATTCGTGCTCATGACTTAGCAAGGAAAGGTCTCCCAAGGATAAGGTCTTCGTTAGAAATATTTGCCATATCAATGACTATGAAGTCCGTAGGGAATAAAAATCTGTCAATCTTAATTATAACATCATCAACTATTCCTATCAGAGTTGCTTTAGTCATATCTGCCATCTCGATTACCAAACTTTTTTTCTTAATACTTGTCAATCTAAGGGATAGAAATAAAGAGAGTGGCAAGACATTAATGCTAGAGCCCAAATCAGCTAATGCTGACAAGTTAGAATTACCGATGGTGTATGGAAGGGTAAAGCTCTCCGTGCTATCCTCCCTTCGTTGGTATTTGACAAGGCATTATTTTAGAAGGCTTGGTTTTATCCTGCGAAAGAACATTTTCACCAGATTGACTATGGAATCTTTCAGTTAAGTCATCAACTTTGTCATCGGCGAAAATTACTTTGCATGCCCCTCAGGTCGTCTTGCTTACTTCAATCATATTTTTCTCATGAATTTCATCTGCTAACTTTCCAATCACGGTTTCAAGGTTTTTAAGGGATTAATCATGATTAAGTAGGCTCATATTGGTGGTTTCTTGAAAAAATTTCAACCACGCATCTTGCTCATCCTATTTTTTCTGGAGTCGTCGAGATACTTGTTGATTATTTCCTCAAGACTAGACCTTCTTTCTCCATATGGTGCTCGATTGTAACCAAGTGGTCCCATGCGATAACCGTTGCTATTATTACCTTAGAAAGGCCGTCCTTCTCCATATTTCACTTTCTCTATTTTATCATCATTTTCTTCTAAAGGACAATCCTTTGCCAAGTGGGCCCCTTCACAAATCACGCACCCAACTTGAATAGAATGTACATTTTCCTTGAGCTTTTTCATGTTCGGCCCAAGCTTTCAATTTTGTTTGTGATTAGAGCAATACCATCCGTACTTCCTCCAATGCTTCTACTACTACCTCCATCGTGCCATTATGAGAATGGTCTAACATGTCTTCTATTGCATTTAAGGCTTGAATAGGGGTCATCCCAAGGATTGGTCCCTGAGAGTCAAGCATTTGACTCATGGAAATGTTGATTCCTTTGTAGAAGATGTTGGCCACTTGTTGTTTGTTGAGGTCGTGAGTCGAGCACTTGTAGAGAAGTTAATTTTACCTTTCCCAAACCTCGTACAATGTCTCATCTCCATCTTGCTTGAAGTTGTGAATATCTTTGAGATGTTTGGCCATACTTGAAGAAGGGCAATACCTTTGGATGAATTGTCTCTTAAAGAGATCCCAAGTGTTGACAGTCCCCGCTGGCAATCTATCGACCCATCTCTTGGCAGGTCCCGTAAGTATCATAGGGAAAACTCTAAGCATGAATGCATTATGAGACACTCCCGGAATGTTGAACAAGCTTGTTATGTACAACATATTGTCAATATGCTCATGAGCATCCTCCGTCTTACTTCCTGAAAAGGGGTCTTTCCACAACTCCCTTATAAATTGATTCTTTATCTCAAATTAGACATCTGATCCAATAGCTGGCCTAACCAAACCAGGGCCTTGCTCTTCTCTTGTCAAAGCTAGGTACTCTTCGAGAGTAAGAGTGTCGATGTCAACGTCACCCATTGCATATGAAACTAGAAAAAAATTTGTGAGGTAATGAAAAACTAAAATTAAAATGTAAAACTTAAACAAAATACTAAATAGCTCCCCTGCAACGGCGCCAAAAACTTGATGTTGGATTTCTGACCAGGTTTCAAATTTATAATTGTCTCGTCTATGCAAGGTCTACCTAATGGACTATCGGGCAGTGTACCAGGTTGTGTATAGTTTAGTTGTCGGTAAAGCCGAGGTCGTCCTAAGAGCTATGCGTGTGGATTAAATCTAAGTTTTAATGTCACTGGTTTTAAATGGGGTTTTGTAATTGATTAATTTAAACTACAAAATGAAAGGAAATAAACAAAAAACAATTAAATGGTAAGGGATATCAATTAGGAGAGAAGTGCTAACCTAATTACTAATGTTTTTATGTCATGACTACGTTTTCTATTAAATGCATCCTATCATTTCATCTGGGGATTAAAGTCGACTAGACTCAGATGGTCAAATCGTCTGGTCCTATCTCCCACCTTACCCTATTCCGTAACCTAAAGATTATAATAGTTCGCTGGTCATACAAGATGGAAGAGTCAATAAGTGCCTCTACTAACTTAGACCTATTTAGTGGGATGTGGCCTTTCGGAACTTAGATCCCCCTTAATTTCTTAAGCAATTCCATTTGGTAAGTGGTCGTTTGTTGAAATTTCTACACGAGTATTGATAGTCCTATGGTCAATTGTTATCACTAAACACAACCTTATTCACTATGGGTCCTATGGTCAATTCTCCTAGCTTCATAGGTACTACTAAACTTCCATGCTACCAAAACAAGGGTGTCCCAAAATATGCTAAGAAGGTATACAAATAAAACGTTAAAGATACGAGAAAACTAAATCATAACGATAATAATTTCATAACAAGGCTAACACCAAAGGTGTTTAGCCACTCATATTAAAGTTTGAAGTAAAATTGATGTTCAACATTGTAATGCAAAACATGAATTGAATACATGAATGTAATATGAAAATGGTAAAACTTATGAGTTGAACGCGTAAATTCTCCCTTAGAAATGACTTGTATGCTTGCAGAAATTCGTCCTCCTTGATCCCTAATTCATCCTCCTTGATCCCTAATTCACCATAAGTTTTAGCATTTCATATTTAATTTCACATTTCGAATTCATGGCTTGTATAAGCATTATTTCAAGTGTTCTATTGAATATGATTGGCTGAGCACCTTTGGTGCTAGCCTACTTATGAATCATTTATTGCTTTAATTATGTTCTCATACGTTTCTTAATGCTTTTATGTGTGTGCATGCTTAGTTTATCTTGTGACCCTTTAATTGTGGTAGTTTAGAACACCCGGTTATACCTGGTATGCTGGAGGAATTGACAATAGGATCCCGGCGTAGTTGGGTTGCAAGGATGTGGTTGGGATGACTTTCCGGGGTGGAGGAACTTAAGTAGTTAAGGTATGGCCTATGATCGTGACAACGGGCCATAAAAGATAAGTCTAGCATGTAGTAGCACTTAATGACTCGAACCCGTCTACCGTACGTCGACTTACTAGCATGGGGTAGTGCCTGTGGTTCCCGACAGGATTCGAGGGAGATAGGCTAGGGAACTTGACCATATGAACCTAGTGAGATATGTCTGCCCCAACTAAAGCATAAGATTAGTTTAATAGGAAACATGATTATAAGCGATTTAGGAGGAGTAATTAGGTTAGCACATTTCTCTCTTATTGCTCACAACCTCACTTTTAATTGCTTTTGTTATTTACTTTCATTTCATTTCTGTTAATCAATCATTTCATCTTTAAAATTAGTTTTATTTAGTGACATTAGACTTAGATATAATCCGCACAACATAGCTATGGGGACGACCTCGGAGTTACCATTACTAGCCTACACACGACCGGATACTCTGTCCGTTAGTGCATAAGGTAGACCTAGGGTAAAAACGAGACTTTAAAAATAGTAAAACTTGGTCAAATATCCTGCATCAAGTTTTTGGCTCCACTGCTGGGGAGCTATAATTGGATTTTTATTTAAGTTTTTAATTTTTATTTTTTTTCTCACAATTTTGATTTAGTTTCAGGAATTATGGAAGTAGCTGATATCGATTCGTTGACTCTGGAATACTACCTTGCCATGACTAGAGATGAGCAAGGACCGGGCCTTGTAAGGCCGTTGATTGGAGCAGATGTTCAGTTTGAGATCAAGCTGCAATTTATGAGGGAGCTGAGAGAGAAACCATTCGCTGGACTCAAGACGGAAGACGCTTATGAGCATGTGGAAAATGTGCTTTACATCACTAGCTTCTTCAATATCCCAGGGGTCTCTCATGATGCTGTATTGCTCTGAGTGTTCCCTATGACACTCACTGGAGCTGCACGAAGGTGGGTTGATAGGTTGTCATCTGGAACCATCAACACTTGGAACCTGCTTAAGAAGAGCTTTATTCAACGTTTTTGCCCTCCTTCTAGGACAACAAAACAATTAGAGGAGATTCATAATTTCAGATAGGAAGCCGACGAGACATTGTACCAAGCTTGGGATAGGTACACAATGATCTTTTATACAGGTGCCCGACACATGATTTGAACAGCCAACAAAAGGTAAACATATTTTTTAAAGGGATCAATATTGCAATAAGGCAGATGATCGATTCCCAAGGACCTATCCGGGAATGACTCTTGCTCAAGCCCTTAATGTGATTCAAGACATGGCTGACCACTCTCAAAAGTGGCACGATGGAGGTAGCACCAGAAATACTGGAACAGGGTTGGAAGGTATGAACGCTCTTACAAACAAGCTTGAGAATCTAGGCAGGGAAATGAAGAAACCCAAGAAAAGCGTGCATGCTATCCAAGTTGGATGTGATATTTGCGAGGGAGCTTACCTTGCAAAAGACTGCCCCATAACTAAGGATGATAAAAAGGTCGAAGAAGTCAAGTATGGAGATGGAAGACCTTTTCAGGGCAATCGTAACGGATATCGAATAGGAACACATGGATTCAATTCCCGATACAACAACCGACCCTCTTATGGTGAAAGGAGACCCTCTCTTGAAGAAACCATCAACAAATTCTTGGAAGAATCAGCTAAGAGAGAAGTCGAAAGGGAACATTGGCTAAAATTTTTTCAAGAGGGGACTGAAGCTAATCTAAAATCTCATGATGAGACTTTAAAGAACCTTGAGGCGAAAATCAAATTGTTATCCAAAGATGTGCAGGAACAAATGGTAATTGAGAAAGCTAAGGTTTGCATGGTTGTACCGGTGGACGAGGAACATCTTGATACAATCTCCAAAGTATCTTTGCATGACTGAACTGAGTTACGCCGTAACGCACCTACACGATTATGGCATAACAAAGAACCAGAGGAAGCAGGTGCCACAAAATCTATGGAGGATGCTATGGTAAGAAACGAGGAACTCAAGATTATCACTAGTAACCCTAAAGCTGATTTTGTTAAACACAAGGACTCGCCTACAGTCCCACCTATACATGAAACAAGATACCATGGGTGTATTGCCATACCGGTAGAAAATAGGTGGTCTTATGACCTATGGCCCTCATGAGACCCAAGCAAGAAGATTTGTGATGGGGTGAAAATGAAAAAAGGTTGAAGGGTAATAAGCACTTACGGACATCGACTCTTGATCAATTTTGGAAATGTACAATAACTTTTGTCGAATGGGTACAAATCATCTTCGGAAATGTTGATAGGGATAGAAAATTGGAAATTTGGACAGAAGTGAACCGCGTCGACAATGATGAAGCCAACAAAGATATGAAGGGAAACAATAATTGTACCATACATGACCTTAGTGCGAAAGTTATGGATGATATTGGCAAGGATCATTGGTGCGAGAAGATTATAATTCATAATGACGACGAAAATTCATTTTGGGCGTCTTGTAATCCCTATAGTGATGAATGTAATGGTGGAAGTAGTAGAGAAAGGATTGAAGATATATCAAATTACTAAAAGTCCACCAATGATGATGAGAGATGCAAGTTACCATGGGTCGATAGATTGAGTTTCGACGACTGGATGAAAATAAGGTATTGGAGAGTTGACACCTTGACTAGAGAGAGAATATGGAAGGAGTACATGAAAAATATAAATAGTGAGGAGAGATTGGATTCACATGATGACAAAATGGAGAGTTGCACAATAAATTTGAATGAGGATAAGGAACGGAAAATGCTTAACCTCATTGAAGGCAAACTCGATGACGATTGGTATAAGGGCACGGAGTCCGACAATGATGATCTTGACGGTATAGTGGATTACCTTGATCTTCAAGGATACTATGGATTTACCAGCATGGATGATGAAGCCTACGAGCAATGACGGTATAAGTTGCTTGGGATCCCATACAAGAAACCTCCTCCCATTCATGCTGAAACGTTCAAAGTTACTAGGTATTCAATCGGCCCAGACGAGAAATTCACTAAGGTCGTTAGTCAAGACAAGAAGGAATTCCTTCAAACGTCTGCCAATGTAGCATGGATATGACAGAATTTGATGAAGGAAATGGACGAGCTTGGTCAAGTTCGCCGGGCACCCATGTGATGACTAGTGGGAATGAGTCTAACTTAAAGACTCGTTAATAAATAAAAGTGCTCTTACGGGAAACAACCCGTATTATCCTTTTCCTTGTTTTTGTTGGTTTGTATGTTTGTTTTATATTTTTGCAGGAATTGGAGCATGGAGGATAGAGAAAATCGGTTTATTGCAGAAATTAATGCTCTCGGCTCATCAGTTACGGCATATCTCGGTCTTATGACTACGCCGTAACCACCCTACCGTATCTAATGACTCCAGATTTTAACTAACTATGGTGTAACACTTGTCCTTAGTTACACCGTAACATTTTTCTGTGAAAAATTCCTAAAAATATTCTCAAACATACTAAACCTGTATTAGTAACTAAATGAACTTTGTGGGTATGTTCCCTATAAACCCTCATGAGACTACATTCATCCACTTGGGACACCAAGTGGTTTAAAAGGCTTGTTGCATTCGCTAAATGCAACCGTGATTCCTATGAAAGTGATTTAGGATTTCTTTTATTTTTTTTATAGATCTATGCTTGTGGTAGCATCGTGATTTCAGGTATTTGAAGTTTGCCCATAGAGGATAGTCGAAGGCACGAAGATTTCTCGTGATCCTTCTTTCATTTATGGAGCAAATTTCAGGGAAGTTCTCACTCTAATTCTACCTTCTCTTCACATTTACTTAACTTTTAGTACAAAAGGGACTTTGTACATTTCAAGTGGGGGGGACAGGAGTAGAATTATCTTGAACTTTATTTTGCCGTCATTTTTCTAGTTTATTTTGAAAAATTTTGACATTTTTAAAACTTTTGACATGTTTTTCTTAACCGAACTAGAATAGACCTTAGCCAAGCACATTTAACCCTTGAATTCCCATGGTGAGATATAGCCTTATCCGTTTCCATTTATTTACCCCAAATCTACCTAAATATTGAGTGTTCCGGTAGTTTGTAGACTTTAGAACTTGGATTTTTGCATCATTTTGAGACCAGAGACGAGTAATGTTCTAGACACATTTAGAAGGAACAATTTTAGAAGGCAACGTTTTAGGATTATCACCCAAATAGCCTTATATGTATGTGTTTATCGATTAGTCACCTCGACTTCTGGACCCCCATGTAAACCCGTTTGTTGCACTCATCTTTATTGCAAGATACCCCTAGTACAACCTTTTGAGCATTTCCTTTCATTTTTCACACTTATAAATATTGTTTCGACACACCATTACACCTTAGCCTACCTTGTAGTCTTAGTTTATAATTGGGAAGTCATTATTTGCCCAAGTTCAAGGTCTAAGTAGAAGAATTCGGGAATCACGCCTACGTCAAAGACAAATTATTGAAGATCATTTAAAGACCCACCAAACCATCATGTATTGTTCATCTCAAGTGGGAGGATGTACATATTGTTTGTAATTATGAATATAAAAAATGTGAATTTATGTTTGAAAATAGTTGAAATAAATGGTGCACCATTGTATAAGCACCATGATTGTCAGTTCATCAAGATTTAGTATCGAAGAGGCCACTTCGGTCTCATTTGAAGATATGAGTTGGTGATCATTTCTATACCAACATGAAGACCAAGAAACGTGCCCATAATGACGTCCTATAATGTCACGTATACTTGCTATGATCCAGTTCTTGTATTTTGAAGCTTAGACATTTGGCAAACGGTAAATGGTGATAACTTAGTTGTAGGCTTAGACTATTTGATTGTTATTTTATTTTTTATTTTTTATTTTTTTACACCTATTTTGTGGAATCCCATGTCTATTCCTACCCTTTAGTCATGAATCATGCTTAGGTGAAGGATTTGAGCAGGCATTGGTGTCTTGCCCGGCGTTCCGGTCATGTATCGATGTTCTTTGTCACTTTCGCCGTAGTATGTTAGTAACGACACTACACCCTTAACCATATATGTGTTCACCCAATGTTGCCTTTGAGAGTTGTTTTGACCTTAGCTCTAGTTGTGGAGTTTTGTGTAACTGCCAAGCTTATGATAGAATACATACTATGACTAAGCAATGAGTGATCACCCCGAAAATTGACACTTAGAATAAAGAGAGAGTGAGTGTTTGTTCCCCTTTTCGTGAGGTGGTCGGCTTTGAGAAATTCTAGCATAGGATATTTTCGATTCATATTTCCCGAGTAATATTATGGGATATCTTTTTAAGAATACTTCTAATAAGCTCTACTTAAGGGCAAGTAGAGTTCAAGTGGGGGGATATTTGATGATGTCAAATAATCATGATATTTAAGTGTCAATTTCCCCCTATTATGCTCATTTATTCTACTTATATTATGGATATATACTTTGATTTCTTTACATTTTGTATCCAGGTTACTAATGAGCATAGGAGCTAAAGAGACGAGGAATTTGGAAAGAATGTGCAAAGTGATGAACTCAAATAACTACATTTTATTGTCATCGTTTATCTTATTTATTTGACTTGTTTTATTATATTATTCATGAGAATCGATACTTAATCATTTACTTTAGTAATTCTCAGGTAAAAATAAGCAATTGGTGAAACTTAATGATTTTAGACGAAATATGGAGCAAAACTAGCAAGATGTCAAAAGTCTACTGGAACCCAGAAGATGCGCCGTATCTCTCTCAACAGATACGCCGCAATATCATACTTAAATGAATTCGAAGACCATTGCCTGACTTTGAAGAATGCACCGCATGCAATTCTAGCATGTGCCGCATATGAAACTTTGGTCAACGAAGAAGATCAAGCTTTTTCTACTCCAGATACGCCGCATCATATTGCTGACATACGGCGTATCACTATCAAGACTTCACCAGATGTAATCCAAGACACTAAAGGACACGCGCCGCATACAAGAACTAAGTTACACCGCATCTGAAGACGGTCTACGAATATTCCAGAATATATTAATCTTGGACCCCACGCGAAGTTAAGTGAATGCGTCACATCTCACTATTCTATGTGCCGCATCTACCCTTAGACAGAAAGTATAAATACCCCAAAGGACAGATGATGAGGCGAAAAATGATCCGTTTTTAGGGGGTCATTTAAGCCCGAATTCGAATTTATTTGATCAAATATTGCCCTAAATCGTTCCTTTTGTGATTTTAGGTACTTTGGGAGTAAATCTGGAAAAGGAAGCAATTCGGACGTTTTTGGAGCATAAAAGTGAAGAAAACGCCAAAGTCTTAATTTTCCATGCTGGGAACAGTAGGTGACGGCGTCAAGAGTAATTTCCTGACGGCGTCAAGAGCAAAATTCCATGACGGTCCAGAAGAGATTTGACGGCGTCATGAAGGTAGGGCGTCAAGAGTAAAAGTCATGACGGCCTGGAAATGATTAAGTCTTGACGGCGTCAAATGTAGATCAAGGCAGTCCGAGAATAGTTTTGGCGGCGAGGTGACGGCGTCACAAGATTTGTCTTGACGCCGTCAGACCCCTTTTCCTATATATAGTTTTCTAATTTTTCACATTAAAGGAGAAGTTTTGGGAGAAACCCTAAGTACGATTTTGGTGTAACTTTACAGGTTTTTCAAGGGTTCCAACCCCTTAATACCTTGCATGTGTAATCAAGATAAGTGTTCTTTTAATTCAATCAATATGTCTATGTGTTGGTTGTCTATATCTTGTTCTTGTCTTAATTCCATCATGCTAGGCTAGATCTATCTTGTGTTTGCTTAGATCTAATGAAACCTGGAGGTTGATTATGTGTTGATTACTTGTTTATTCTTGTCTTGGATAAATGATTTATATGTTAGGCTTAAGAAAACTGGCAGATCTCCAATTGGTAACATGCTTGAACGTCTTAAGAAACATGAACCGACGCGCACTAGGTCTTTATTGGTTGTATTTAATGCATGAGCCACTGTTTACAATCCCTATAGTTGTGCTGGGCATGGTGTAGGAGGAGATAAGAGCTCATAGAATTGGGGAGTTAAGTGTGCCACCCCATGAATGGTATTAAGGAATACGATCCGCCATCCATGCAATTATAACAAGTAATTAACGTGTAAAACATGTCTAGGGAGTAGTGAAATCTAAGTAAACACATTTTCTCCAATTACTGCTCACAACTTTAGTATAATTTAGTTTATTTTCATTTTTAGTATTTTATTTTGATTGCATCTTAGTATTGGGTTAGTTGAATAGCAACTAATTCCGCCCAAATCCTTCAAACCCGAGATTTTAACTTGTTTTTCATAAAATATAAAAATACAAAAAGAATCTTCCCTCACATTTAGAACTAATATTTAGGTTTTCTAATCCTAGCGACACTATTCCTAGCTGAACGATCAATCCCCCGGTACTTGTCACTATACTATACTACAACGATCAGGTACACTGCCTGGTGGGGGTTGTAAGCTTCTCAAGATCCCTTGAGAGGTAAAGCCTGGTGCGATTCCCACGTATCAAGTTTTTGGCGCCGCAGCCCGGGGAATAGTTATTGTCTAGGTTAGAAATTCTTTTTATTAGGTCTACTTGCTAGATTCCTTTCTAGTAAGATTTTATTTTTATTTTTAG
This sequence comes from Artemisia argyi, assembly GCA_030686995.1. Classification (NCBI taxonomy): domain Eukaryota; kingdom Viridiplantae; phylum Streptophyta; class Magnoliopsida; order Asterales; family Asteraceae; genus Artemisia; species Artemisia argyi. The sequence continues at coordinate 71,536,025 of CM060689.1, forward strand.
GTTTTCCTTAGTCTATCTTATTTCTTTGTGCCTTTGTTCGTAACCACCCAACATCATGGACAACGGGAACATCTTTGAACCCGTCATCCCACCACAACAAAACCCACCACTAGAACCCCTTAGGCCCCGAACCTTAGGAGAGTATTCCCGACCTAGCCACCAAGGCTACCGAAACACCATTGAGCTCATCGGAGCCAATGTGACCCCCTTGCGATCCGACACCATCCGGTTGGTGCAAAGCGGATGTGCATTCCATGGACTTCGTTCCGAATATCCAAACCAACATCTTAAGGACTTTCTCAAAATCGTAGATTCCATAGACCTAGGTGTTGAAACTAGAGAGACTACCCATTTACGCCTATTCCAATTCTCTCTACGGGATCAAGCTAGTCAATGGCTTGAGCGTTTACCCGCGGGATCCATCACCACATAGGATGATCTCACCACTCGTTTCCTTGCTCAATTTTTCCCACCGGGGAGAACTACTAAGCTTAGAAATGACATCTTGATGTTCCAACAACGTCAAAATGAATCTCTTTATGAAGCATGGACTCGTTTCAAGGACTTACTCCAAAAAGTCCCTCATCATGGCATAGATCTTTGGCTCCAAGTCCAAATCTTTTATGACCATATCGATATCTCCACGAGGGAAGCCATTGACCAATCGGCCGGTGGTAAGCTATGTGATCTTAGTGTGGAACAATCATGGGAACTCATAGAAGATCTTGCTCTCTATGACAACGAAAGTTGGAATGATCCCCGTGATTTGAACAAAACGGTCAAGGCAATATCTTTGCCTTCGAACAATTCTAGCACTCCCGATCGTAAGATCATGGAACTTGAGGACCAAGTCAAGTTTCTCATGAAATCTTACGAAGCTCCTAAGCCTTCAAGTCAAGTGAACAAAATCACTTCTTCATGCAAATTATGTAGTGGTCCCCATGACACTCGTGATTGTGTGGAACTCCCCGGAACAGCTTTTGCGGACTACGCATCCACGCGTACCGACGAAGCGGGAGATAAGTGGTACACTTTCAAGCCCGAGCCAAACACTTACGGTGATTCATACAACCCCTCTTTGAAAAATCACCCAAACCTTAGGTGGAAACAAAATCAACCCAATTCTTCCAATCCGCCTAATCGTTACCAACCAAACGGTCCGCCATCCAACCGTACTTTCAACAACAATCCTTCTAACAACTATGGTAGTACCAACAATCTTGAAGGATTGATGTCAAAGTTCATGGCATCTCAAGAAGCTCGCATAGCTAGGTTTGAAACCGAATTCAACCAACAACAAACGGAGATGACCAACAAAATTGACAACTTGTTGAAAGCCCTCAACAACCAAGCATTAATCACACCTAGGAAAGACACTAGGGACACCAATAGTGGAATCCAAATTAAGGATCCCTCGTCATCCAAACATGTCCACTTTGTCAATGTTGTCACCATTAAGCCGATGGATAATGAGATAGAAGAGAGTGACAAGGATGAAGTTAGAGTAGAAGCCAAGACTAAGGATAAGAGTAGGGAAGTTGAGGTTAATAAGGATGAGGAATTAGAGGAGGTAGAGCCTATAGAAAAATACTTTGATAAGTTGCCCACCGAGGAAGAACGGGAGTACCATAAGGATTTATTCGATAGTCCCGAGAGACCATATATCTTCGGCACACCCCTTATCAAAATGGGAGACCCCTCTAACATTAACATCCCATGCAATATCGGGCACATGCATATATGGAAAGCTTACATCGACCCTAGATCTCCCGTTAACATCATGACTAGGACTTATTACAATTGGGTGATGAAGAAGCAACTTAATTTTAGGATGATGCCCAATAGAATCTAATAAGTAATTTTGCAGGAAGAGTGAAGGGATTGCATGTGATTATAGGGAATCTCACCTATGAGATCGATTTTATGATAGTGGAAGACACTCGTCCGGTGATTGATGCTTGCCTAAGCCAAATAATATTTGGAAAACCATTTGTTGAAGCCACTAGGATGAGTTATGATCCGACTTTAGGGATAGTTAGATTTAAGGAAGAGAATGATGAGGTTGCCTATCAAATGCCCTACAAGATTGAGCAATACCGCCTTCTCTCTAATTTCGAAAAAGAACACAAGCAAGCGGTTTATTATAGGAATGAGGAGGATAGACGTAGAGGAGTAGAATATGTAAAGAATAGGATGCTTGGTTTCTATAAAGAATGCTTATAACTAGGTCCGGAATACAAAACTGGTTTAGAAGACGACCTAGAGAGTGAAACCAATGATGAGGTCACGTAGTAACCCATGACCTTGAGTCTAGCTACAAGACTCGTAAATAAAGAAAAGCGCTTCTTGGGAGGCAACCCATGTTTTGTGTGATTTTATTTTTGTTTGTTTGTTATTTGTTTCCGTATGCATGCTTTATTTTTATTGTTGGTAGATCATGTTTCTAAATTAAGAAGTGGAAATACTTTACTTTGTTGTTTAGCCTAGTCTTAACTCCACCTAAAAGTATTTTTGCAAAAGATAAGTGTAAGGGGAAACCCCAAATATGTTTTCAAGAAACAAACCGATCATGATTCTCCACAATATTAAATGAACATGTATATTCATATTTGTTAGAGTCAAATGCTTGTATTGAGTCATGATGAAGTTTTGCAGGATTTTCCAGGAAGTAGGACCAAGTTTTTCCAGAAATTTTCCGGAAACTTAACATAAGAATTTCTGCAGGTCAATTCTGACGGCGTCAGGAGTTTACTCTTGACGGCGTCAGGTGTAAAAATCTGGAAATTTTACCGATTTTGTTTTTCTAACGGAGTCTTATGGTTTTTGTGAATTATTAAGTTTTATAATCTCCAGGAGATCTGCAAACTTCATTCCACAAGCATTATATCTTATCTTGTTTTCTAGGATTTAGTAACTTATATAGGATGCCGCCGATTTTACGCGAGGTTGTCTTGTCTATTTTCTCAGGATTTACAGGTTATGTATGACAAGAAGATGATTTATATTTTGGAAGGGAAGCTTTGATTGTTCATTTTCTTGGAGGAAGATTTAACCTGACCACCTTATTATCCATACCGAGCGAATCAGGGGAGTATTTGATTTCATTCTTTTTACTTATTTCACTTTTACATTCTTTACTTGAACATTGGGGACAATGTTCATCTTAAGTGTAAGGGGAGCGTAAAAAGATGATACCTTACATATGCACTTTCGCTTGAGTTTGTTTTGTTTAATGGTAGATGTGTAATAAAACTATGAGAAATACTTGTTAGTGCAATTTTAGCGCCAAATTTAAAATTTTTTACAACATTTAGGAGTGAAACTTTAGCCATAGCAAGCGTCTCATGGATAGGAGATTGTATGACTAGCACATAACCGTATATTCAGAAAAGTTTTCCACCCAAATATGTGAGGTTCGCCTTTAGATTTGATAGGAAAAGCATTTACTATTAGTGCTTATGAGTGTACCGGTAGCATTTAGATTCTAGAACTTGCGTTAGTGATGCATCCCGAGACCGCTAGTGAGACTACATTCGTGTGGTAGGATTTACTACATGATAAGTGGCATTAGGATTACCCTTGTCTTCAACCCATATCATAATTACTTGACCATTTAAGTCATATTACTTGGCTAGTTAAGTCAACTAATTTTTCCCACACCCTTAGCGTTGTACTCATTTTTAGTACACGAAACCTATAGTACACCCCTCCGAGCCTATCTTTTCGTTTCTAACTTTAAGCATCTTACTTAAAGAAAGAATTTGTTACACCCCACTTAAATGTACACCCAAATCGCCTTAGCCTTCCGTGTATGCGCTCATTTTTAGTGCATTATTGTTATTTGTTAAACCCTAAGTTAACTTTCTAATTGATTACATGGTTGCTAAGTCGAGTCATATCCTTGTACATATTGTTTTGGGACGATTGGGACTCATGGGTAAAGTACTTATTTATGGAGTAATGGGGAAGAACATAATATTACTACCCCCATATGTGCGTTAATCTTAAAAGTGCTCAAAGTGTTTTAATTTTCTTAATTCGAGTCATTAGATTAGTTTATTGTAAAGTATGTAAAGATTCAAGTGTAAGGGAAACGTTCATTCCCTATGATGTATTATTTTGGATGGTAGGGTAAGAGTGTATGCAAAAAAAAAAAAAAAAAAAAAAAAAAAAAAAAAAAAAATCAAGAAAAAGAAAAAAAAATATAGAAAAGGAAAAAGAGAAAAAAACATACGGACTACCATCCCTTTTCATTCTATGTTCATTTTATGTTTTTGTTATTTTTCATTTATTAGCTTAAGTCGAGTCTAGTCTTGGCTTAGCAACGCCATATTGTACATGTAATTAACTAAGATTGTTAACTCGCCACCAGTAAAAATTTCCTTTATCCAACAAAACCGTGTATTTCATATCCCTACACCTAACGTTACAACCCTTTAAAAGACCTCTTTGATAGTTTATCCTAGGTGCTTACGCCATGTGGTGGAGATTTGATCCTTTCCCAAGCCTATGGTAATCTATTTTGCTATGACAAGTAGTGAGAGATATCTTCCGTTTCCATTTTGTAATTTACACTTTATTACACCCGAGAGATGTGAGTATCTACACACTATTTTTGAGGTGCTTGTATATGACCTCCGTGCTTGTCTATTGGTCTTTAGTGGAACGATTATTTGTTGTAATTACTTTTATATTAGTGTTAAATGACCCCTAACTTGTATTTTGACCTCTCTCAACAGATACGCCGCAATATCATACTTAAATGAATTCGAAGACCATTGCCTGACTTTGAAGAATGCACCGCATGCAATTCCAGCATGTGCCGCATATGAAACTTTGGTCAACGAAGAAGATCAAGCTTTTTTCTACTCCAGATTCGCCGCATCATATTGCTGACATACGGTGTATCACTATCAAGACTTCACCAGATGTAATCCAAGACACTAAAGGACATGCGCCGCATACAAGAACTAAGTTACGCCGCATCTGAAGACGGTCTACGAATATTCCAGAATATATTAATCTTGGACCCCACGCGAAGTTAAGTGAATGCGTCACATCTCACTATTCTATGCGCCGCATCTACCCTTAGACAGAAAGTATAAATACCCCAAAGGACAGATGATGAGGCGAAAAATGATCAGTTTTTAGGGGGTCATTTAAGCCTGAATTCGAATTTATTTGATCAAATATTGCCCTAAATCGTTCCTTTTGTGATTTTAGGTACTTTGGGAGTAAATCTGGAAAAGGAAGCAATTTGGACGTTTTTGGAGCATAAAAGTGAAGAAAACGCCAAAGTCTTAATTTTCCATGCTGGGAACAGTAGGTGACGGCGTCAAGAGTAATTTCCTGACGGCGTCAAGAGCAAAATTCCATGACGGTCCAGAAGAGATTTGACGGCGTCATGAAGGTAGGGCGTCAAGAGTAAAAGTCATGACGGCCTGGAAATGATTAAGTCTTGACGGCGTCAAATGTAGATCAAGGCAGTCCGAGAATAGTTTTGGCGGCGAGGTGACGGCGTCACAAGATTTGTCTTGACGCCGTCAGACCCCTTTTCCTATATATAGTTTTCTAATTTTTCACATTAAAGGAGAAGTTTTGGGAAAAACCCTAAGTACGATTTTGGTGTAACTTTACAGGTTTTTCAAGGGTTCCAACCCCTTGATACCTTGCATGTGTAATCAAGATAAGTGTTCTTTTAATTCAATCAATATGTCTATGTGTTGGTTGTCTATATCTTGTTCTTGTCTTAATTCCATCATGCTAGGCTAGATCTATCTTGTGTTTGCTTAGATCTAATGAAACCTGGAGGTTGATTATGTGTTGATTACTTGTTTATTCTTGTCTTGGATGAATGATTTATATGTTAGGCTTAAGAAAACTGGCAGATCTCCAATTGGTAACATGCTTGAACGTCTTAAGAAACATGAACCAACGCACACTAGGTCTTTATTGGTTGTATTTAATGCATGAGCCACTGTTTACAATCCCTATAGTTGTGCTGGGCATGGTGTAGGAGGAGATAAGAGCTCATAGAATTGGGGAGTTAAGTGTGCCACCCCATGAATGGTATTAAGGAATACGATCCGCCATCCATGCAATTATAACAAGTAATTAACGTGTAAAACATGTCTAGGGAGTAGTGAAATCTAAGTAAACACATTTTCTCCAATTACTGCTCACAACTTTAGTATAATTTAGTTTATTTTCATTTTTAGTATTTTATTTTGATTGCATCTTAGTATTGGGTTAGTTGAATAGCAACTAAATCCGCCTAAATCCTTCAAACCCGAGATTTTAACTTGCTTTTCATAAAATATAAAAATACAAAAAGAATCTTCCCTCACCTTTAGAACTAATATTTAGGTTTTTTAATCCTAGCGACACTATTCCTAGCTGAACGATCAATCCCCCGGTACTTGTCACTATACTATACTACAACGATCAGGAACACTGCCTGGTGGGGGTTGTAAGCTTCTCAAGATCCCTTGAGAGGTAAAGCCTGATGCGATTCCCACGTATCAACAGACAAATTTTGTGTGCAAGATACCAAGAGCAAAACCTTAAGAGACGAATTCAGTCAAAGAAGCTTCACAAGACACATACCAAACAAAGATCTTAGAGTTGTAAGAAGTTCCTGCATGTATTTAATTCATTAAGTAGTTTTGTTTTATTGTAATAGTAAGCTTTAATTCATCAGGATAGATGAGCTTGTGATATGTGACTATGGAACATCGTACACTCCCCTTAATATTGCTTTCCCATTAATTAAAGTTTATATGTTGATGTCTTTGGTGACTTATATTAGTGCTTTGATAACCTCTGTGTCTAGCTGAGCTCGTGGACTGCCATATCTGCCCCTTGCCTATATATTCTAGCATCTCTAGAAAAGTAGGATAAGCATAAGTGATCATTAAGGGTTTACTCGCCGATATACTCGATCAAACGAGAAATGTCAGATTTAATACACTTCATATAAAACTAGCAATAAAATAAGTGACAAGCTACTTAATTATCAGGATAGGTCTTCTTATAGTCTCTATTATCTATCTGTATACGTGTTGCTATTTGATGTTTCGTTCTCGTTAGTTTGTTATTTAATTAAACCAAATCTGTGCTAGTCTCTCAGACTAAAACCCCCTTGTGTTAGATTAGATTGTAAACTAACTTAGAATATTAAAACACTGATAGACAAATTAGGTTTTCGTTTCACTCTTAGTGATCGACACTCTTCTTACCAACTAGGCTACATTGATCGGGTACACTGCCCGTTAGTGTTGTTTATAGGTTAAGTCGGCTAAATATAAATTTAAAACTTGATAAGGAATAAAAACCTACACAACGACAAACAAAATCAAGTTTTTTGGCTCCGCTGCTGGGGAGTTAATTGTTAAAACTTGTTTATTTATTAGTATTTTAATTAGGTTTTCTAACTTTTTGATTTTTTAGGTTTTTAGATTTTTACTAACCCTTTGTTTGTTTGTTTGCATTCATTGTATATTTTGCATATTTTCTGTTTTTGTGTGTGTTTGTTTGTTTTGTGTGTTTTTTTTTATTTAATTTATGCATTTACTTCTGTCGTTGTATTCTGCTGATCCAAACGATACGGCACATTTGTTTTCCCAGATGCGGCGTATGGCGTTTATATTTAAATACATCGCATTTTATTATTCGAGTACGTCGCATCTATTCTTTTGACACGACGTATTTTGTTTTTAATCAGAAAATTTTTAAACCCTAACGAAGATACAACGCATCTGTTTTACAGATATGCCGTATTTAACTTTTTATTAAAAACTAATTTCGAATTATTTAAAAAAGAAGCGACGCATAGATTTTCGTCGATACGGCGCATCTATCTGAATCAAAAATCTTTTATTTTGAAATGTAACGAAGATACGACGCATTAGTTTCTACTCATACAGCGCATCTTATTTTTTTATAAATATAATTGATTTATTGATTATTTAAAACATACGGCGCATTTTATTTATTAATTGCGGCGTATTGATTTTCTTAATAAAATTCTGATTTATTTTTAACGATTAAGATACGGCGCATCCTATTATTAGGATATGGTGCATCGTCTGCAGATATCAGCAACTTTTATTTTTCGTATTCCATTTTCGTTGTTAATTTTCTGATATTCTACTTTGATAAACATACCCTATTGATGCTTTTGTGATGATTTTCAGGAAGTGCATGACCAAAAGTTGGACTAAGAACTTAACCAAACCATTCGAAGAACCTGAACGAGCTTTCCATTCGCTTAAGAAGCTTTTCAACACAAAAAGCTTTGATCTTTCAAGTTCATCTGAGCTTTATTATTTTTCTGAACAGGAAGAAGAAGGAATAACAGAAACAATGACGGAACCAACAATGGAGGAGTACATGAACAAAACTCGAGCCGACTTTAGCTCAGGAATTTCTAGGCCTAAACTAGATGATGGGGCCAAATTTGAATTAAAGGGTCAATTTCTCAAGGAACTAAGAGATAATGCTTTCAGTGGGTCGGAACACGAAGATGCTAATGAACATGTGGAGAAGATCCTTGAAATTGCTGATTTATGTACTACTGAGAAAGTCAATATTTACCAGCTTATGCTTCGAGTCTTCCCAATCTCTCTTACAGGTGCTGCTAATACGTGGCTAAAGAATGAACCAGCTGGTTCTATTGAAAAATGGGATGACTTGAAGAGTAAATTCCTGAAAAGATATTGTCCACATGCCATGACTGCTAAAAAATGGAGGCTATCAACAACTTCAAGCAAGAGCCTTATGAAACCCTTTATCAAGCTTGGGAATGATTTAAGGATTTATTGATAAAATTTCCTCAACACTATTTAAGTCCTATGCAGGAAATAATATTGTTTTATCAGGGATTGGACGTGCCAACTAGACAAATCTTGGATTCTAAGGGAGCTATACCAAAGATGAGCGCAGAAAATGTCAGAAAAGCCATCCAAGAAGTTGCTGATCATTCTCAAAAATGGCATGATGGAACCTCTACTAGATCCAAGAGCAATACTAACTTTGATGGGTTTGCTGCCATTCAAGCTCAATTGGATAAACTTAGTAGGGAAATGAAGAAACGAGATGAGAAAGCTTGTGCTGCTCAAGTTGGATGTGAAGTATGCCAAGGACCCCACTACACCAAGGATTTCCCTTCTAAAAAGGATGATGAAACATTTGAAGAGGCATATTATACACAATTTGGTCAACCATTCCAACCTTCAGGAAGATTTAGGGAAGCTGCTCTAGGTTATTACCAAAGGAACTCTAATCCCTCTTATCAAGAAATAAGGAAAACTTTGGATGATACATTGAAGCAAATAATGGCTTATGCTGCTAAGAGACATGAGGAAAACATGGATTTGATCAGAGAAATCTGAGCTTCAACCGATACTACCACAGGTAATCAAGGAGCTTCGATCAAGGCATTGGAACAACAAATTAGTCAGATGAGCAAGGTACTTCAAGAAAGGGGAATTGGAGGATTGCCTAGTTCAACTGAAACAAATCCAAGAGATCATGTCAAAGCAATCACCATAGCCGATGAAATCATGCCTGATGTGCCATTTCCTATAAGGTTAATGAATGGTAATGATGCTGCAAAACCCGAATTTTCTTTAACTATTCGGTCAATTTAAGAAGGTTGCTCAAAGAGAAGGCAAAGATTGAAGAGGAGATCAAGGCTACAATGAAAGAAGAGTACTCTGCAACTGATCACAAAGCCTTGCCCCATAAAGAAAAAGATCCAGGAAGTTTTACTTTACCTTCTATTAATAACATTTCATTCAATAATGCTTTAGCTGACTTAGGAGCGAGTGTTAGTGTAATGCCCCTTAAGACATTCACAACTCTAGGCTTAGGAAAATTAATACCAAGTAAGCTATTGATTGAATTGGTTGATAAAACGGTAAAACGACCTAAGGGAATTGCAGAGAATGTGCTAATTAAGATTGAGAAGTTTGTGTTCCCCGTAGACTTTGTTATATTAGATATACCCGAGGATGTTAATATTCCTTTAATCCTTGGAAGACCTTTCTTGTCTACTTATCATGCTAAGATAGATGTTTTCAAAAGAAAAATCTCATTAAAAGTAGGGACCATAAACTAGTCTATAAGTGCCAAAATCCAAGTAGAAGCATTATTAGAAACGTTTATACGATAGGATTTAGAAAACGTATGGACCTCAATCTAGAAGCTATGCTTATGGGGGAAACCTTAATAGATAATGAATCATTTGAGGCCTATGATGGAGACTACATTAAATTAAATGATCTTAGTTTACCATTAGGAATCAATGATCAATTCATGGAGGATTTTAAGCCTGAAATTGAGGATAGACACATTATGGATATTCCTAGAATTAATATGATCAACACTAAGAATTATGATGAATTTGAGGGATATCCCAGTTTTGTGATCACGGTATAAGAATCCATGTTGATTGTGCATAAAACTTACAATTTCCATATATGATAGGTTACAAACAAATTAGCGCTAATTTCTTTCCTATTTTACCAATTAATGTGACGTCAAAAACCTTTTACAATTCTATTATGAATAAGAAGGTTGAATATAGAGGAAAGAACGTGGTCGGTGCTTTTATAAATGTACCTATTTTGTTGGAAGATATGCTGTTGTTACAGATTTCGCAATAGTGGAAGACATGGATGCCTATCGTGATAAAGAGATGGGTGATGTGATTATTGGAAAACCATTTTGCAGGGAAATCACTATTAATGCCAAAAGATTTGAAGGAAGAATCACCTTTCAAAGTGGAAGCGATGTTGTTACTTTTATGATGCCTCTCACTCAGCCTAGCTTTAAATACGCCACTAACAAATATTGCTACAAATTTTCACCATTTCTTTATGTAGATGATAAAGACGAACAGAATGGGATCATGTATCCATATCAAAAGATGAAGGGATTCTACAAAGGAGTGTTGAAATTGGGACCTGAATATATCCATGATGAATTGGTTAGCAAGTATATTATAAAGTGGCATTTGGACATTGACGACGCAAATGTGAGTGATGAAGCGGAAAGTGTACCGCTTTTAGGGGTCATTTAAGCCCTAAATCATGATTTTATGATCAAATATTGCCTTAAATCGTTTCTTTTGCCATTCTAGGTACTTGGGACGTGAATTCTGAAAAAGGAAGCATTTTGGAGCATTTTGGACATTTTTAAGCTCAAGAATGAAGAAAACGAAAAGGTCCAAAAAAGTCAGGAATTTACATCTGACGGCGTCACGCTTTACGGGCTGACGCCATCACAGGTTGATCAAGAGGTGGATATTTGTTTTACACTTGACGCGCCAGAAAGGAATTTGGAGAATAACATGTGACGGCTTCACGTGTTAAAGTGCCAAGGACGTCAGGTGTTACGATAAAGAGAGATGGCCCAGAAGACTATTGAATGTGACGGTGTCAGGAATGAACCTGACGACGTCAGAAGATATAAAGTGATGACGTCAAAGTATTCTTGCACGAGATAAACCTTAGTGAAACCGCCACAAGTTAATCAAGATAATCACAATTTGCACGCGGGGTAGCTGTTAATATTTTGGCCATATCTTTTGCATACGAACTCGGATTTAGGTGATTCAAAAGGCCATGTGAAGAGGATGAAAAGATCTTCAATTTGGTGAAAAAATGGTCGTGACGCCGTCAAGTGTTAGGTCTGACGCCGTCAGATCGAGCCGGGCTGAAAATAGCCTATAAATACAACATCATAACTTCATTATTTGTAAGACCCCAACCCTAGGTCCGATTTTAGGGTTAGGGTAGGTGTTTTTCCAGCAACTTAGAGGGTTTCAATCACTACAAAAACATCTTGTATTGGTTTGTTGATTCTATCTCAATTATGTCTTTCATTATTATTGTTGATTGCTCTTCATTCATCATGCTTTGCTAATTCACCTTGTGTCTACTTATGATTATGTGAAACTTGTTTATAATTGATTAGATCTTATTGATTCCTTGTTGATGTTTGTGTCTATCTTCATCAATTAGGGTGTGATACTTCGATAGGTCTAATTGGTTTAGTTTATAATTCTTGTATCCTATTGTCTCTTGTTTGATTGATTTCGATGTTAGGCTTAAGAAAACTGGCAGATTTCCAATTGGTAACATGCTTGAACGTCTTAAGAAACATGATCGGATGTGTACTATGATTAATTGGTTGTGTTTAATGCATAAGTAACTAATAAGGAGGCCATGTTAGGAGCTAGTAGTCGGCTCGACATATGAAGAGGTAGAAGCTTTTAGAGTTGGGCAAGATCGTACACGGCCCCGCGAATGGTATTAAGGGATACAACCCGTCAATTAAAACAAGGTGTGAAAATTCAATAGGTAGAATTGGATAGCTAGCAAGGAGTAATATATCATAGGTAGACATGCTTCACTTCCCTTGTAGAACCCTAGTTTACTTTTCTTGCACATTAGTTTAATTGATAGCTTTTGGGTTAGTTGATTAGCGACTAATTCCGCCCCTCTTTCCAAAACCGAGATTTTACTTGCTTTCAAAATAAAATATGAAAATACAAAAAGAAATCCATCGCCTCTAGACCTAGTTAGATTAATTTCAATCCTAGCGAACACTATTCTTTGAGTTGAACGATCAAACCCCCGGTACTTGCCACTTTACTATACTACAACGGTCAGGTACACTGCCTGGTGGGGATTGCAAACCTCTTGAGATCCCTTGAGAGGTAAAACCTTTTGCGAGGGCGCAATCTCACGCATCAAATTTTTGGCGCCGCAGCCCGGGGAATAGTTATTGTTTAGGTTGAATTTTATTTTGATTAGGTCTACTCATTAGATTCCTTTTTAGTGAGATTTTTATTTTCATTTTATTAGCTTTCTTTAGTTTATCTTTTCTTTGTGTCTTTGCTCGTAAACACTTTTCCATTGACTCTTCCGTTCACCATTATGGAGAACGCGAATCCACCATACTACCGACCACGAAACCCGTTCACTCCTAATAACATCTTGATGTTCAACCAATATCGAGATGAACCTATCTATGATGCATGGACTCGTTTTAAAATTTTACTCCGAATAGTCCCTCATCATAGTTTCGATTTATGGTCCCTAGCTAAAATCTTTTACGATCGTGTCAACCGATATGACCAAAGGTACATTGACAATTTTGCCAATGAATACCTTAGGGAATTAAATGCTGAAGAAGCATGGGATGCCATAGAAGATTGTGCCTAATATTATTATAGAGTAGACAACCCAACAAACAACATCACAAATCAATTAATAACAAGTTTGAAGGAGCAAACAGGAAGTTTGTCTGGTGATGATTACTCAGGGATACAAAACAAACACATAGGTAATCTAAATACAATGGAGGATGAGATGGATAACCCAAACCCACAAAGTACCCCACAAGTCCTACCATCATTTGAGGCACACACACCGCCCGTGACTTACCCGGAAGAAGTAAAAGAGACTTTAGGAATCCCGATGGAGGTGGAACCTTTGAACCAAACACTACTAGAGGATATAGGTTTGAATACTTGTAGTGATAACCTTACTCTTAATTCTAGGGAATTTTCTAGTGTTGATGAACCGAAACCTCAATCTTTACACACCTTTCCATCCTTAGATTTACATCTAGGAGACAAAAGAGGAACTGACCCACCCATCAACTAATATTATCCGGGTAGTTTTAGGATGAAGGAAGCCATTCTGATTCGTGGAATTGCGCCCTCGCAAAAGGTTTTACCTCTCAAGGGATCTTGAGAAGCTTGCAATCCCCACCAGGCAGTGTACCTGTTCGTTGTAGTATAGTATAGTGACAAGTACTGGGGGATTGATCGTTCAACTCAAAGAATAGTGTTCGCTAGGGTTAAAACTCACTAAAACTAGGTCTAGAGGTGAGGGATGATTCTTTTTGTATTTTTATATTTTAAGGAAAGCAAGTAAAAATCTCGGTTTTGGAAGGAGTGGGCGGAATTAGTTGCTAGTCAACTAACCCAATTATCTAAAGATGCAATCAAAAAAAAATAAACTAAACTTAAACTAATTTGTGGTATAAACAATAATAAGAGAAAATTGTGTTTACTTAGATTTCACTACTCCTTAGCTATCTTTTACAGGTTGATTAGTTTGTTACAATTGCATGGATGACGGGTTATATTCCTTAATACCATTCGTAGGGGCGTGTACGATCTTCCCTAACTCTATAAGCTTCTACCTTAATCCTATGTCGAGCCGACTAAAAGCTCCTAAAATGGCATCCTTGGAAGTTACTTATGCATTAAATATAACCAAATAATCATAGTACACCTCCGATCATGTTTCTTAAGACGTTCAAGCAAGTTACCAATTGGAAGTCTGCCAGTTTTCTTAAGCCTAACATCGAATTCATTCATCCACAACAATTATAAACAAACAATCAACCCATAATCAATATCTAAGTTTCATTACATCTAAGAAAACACTAAGAAAACCTAGCCTAGCATGTTAAAGAGAAGACAAGCGTAAGATATAATCAAAAAACACATAGACATATTGAATGATGGTAAAGTACTTATCTTCAATTAAGCATGGAAGAAACAAGGGGTTGAAACCCTTGAAAAAGCTGTAAAATTCGTCTAGGGTTTATTACCTCAAAGTTGCACACAATGAATGAAAACTAGAAAACTATATATAGATTTTGTCTCCTGACGGCGTCAAGAGTAAGGTGTGACGCCGTCAACTCACCGCCAAAATAAACTTGTATTGCCTAGATCCACTTCTGACGCCGTCACTCTTTATGGGTTCTGGGCCGTCACTCTTTGCAATAACTCTTGATGGCCTTGGAAATTTTGTACGTGACGCCGTCAACTCCCCTTCACAAAACATTCTGGCGCTTCACGTATATTTGATTTATCCACCCTTTTGTCAACTCATGACGCCGTCACTAACACCTTGTGACGCTGTCATGTGCAATTTCCAGCATGCTTTTGAGACTTTGTCATTTTCTTCACTTTTTTCGCTCCAAAAACGTCCAAAATGCTTCCTTTTGTAAAATCCCTTTCGAAAGTACCTAAAATGACAAAAGGAGCGATTTACGGCAATATTTGATCAAATAATCTCGACTTTGGCCTTAAATGACCCCCCAAAAGCGGTACACTTTTCGCTTCATCACATTCACTCACCCCCTTCACCTTACGTGGCATATTTCCACCCTAAGGGTGTGTATCACTACTTTCACCCGCACTTAATCCTAAGTGTAGGGAAAACCTCCCCTATTTCCTTTTAATAAGGGTAGAGTCAGGCTCGTGACTCGAACCAAAACAAGCGCTTCTTGGGAGGCAACCCATGTTTTTAATTGTTTGATGTTTTTATTTTGTTTATTTGTTTGTGTCATATATGCTTAATCATAATTGTTTAATTTTCATGTTTCGAATAATTTGTGAAAATGTTTTATTTTGTTTTTAAACTCGTCTTAATTGCATATAAAGTATTTTACAAAAAGATAAGTGTAGGGAAATTTATATTTTGTTAAAAAGAACAAAAATTCGAACATGAAAAACTCACAATTCATGATTAGCATATATTCTATCTTGTTTGTGTGTCAATACTTGTGGATATGTTTTATGAGTTCTTATTTTTAATTCATTCCACAAGTATCCTATCCTTTAATTTTTTTGTTTTTATTTCTAAGTCTGGAATTACATCTAGTTGTGATTCTTCTTTGTTCGGTTTGATGCTTTGGTTTTTGTGTTTGTTGATTACAGGTTATATTGGACAAGAAGATGATTACATTTCTGGAGTGGAGCTTATCATGTTCATTCTCTTGGAGGAAGATTTAACCTTGTTATCACATCGTCCATACCGAGTGAATCAGGGGAGTATTAGTTTCTTTCATTCTCATTTATTTTTACTTTAACATCTATTATTTAGAACATTGGGGACAATGTTCGGTTTAAGTGTAGGGAGGGTAAATTAGGATGCCTTAGAAACTACAACTTCGCTTGTTTTTTGTTTCGTTTGATAGTAAATGTGTAATAAAGCTAAGAGAAATACTTGTTAGGGCAATTTTAGCACCAAATTTAAATTTTTTTTTCAACATATAGGAGTGAAACTTTAGTCTAAATAAGCGTCTTATGGATAGGAATTGTACGACTAGCACAAAAACCATACCACTCAAAAATTTCTACCCCAAAAATGTGAGGTTCGCCTTTAGATCTTTAGGAAAAAGCATTCATTCTTAATGCTTCTGAGTGTACCGGTAGTATTTAGATTCTAGAACTTGTGATACCGATGCATCCCGAGACCGCTAGTGAGACTACATTCGTGTAGTTAGGATTTATTACATGATAAGAGCCATTAGGATAACCCTTGTTTTACACCTATAATATAATTACATTGACTTCATAGGTCAAGTAATTCTCCTACACCTTTGCGAAGTACTCATTTTTAGTACACGATACCCCTAGTACACCCCTCCGAGCCTATCTTTTTTGTTTCTAACTTTAAGCATTTTACTTAAATGTAGAATTTGTTTACAGTCTACCCCCAAATGTACACCCAAATCGCCTTAACCTTCCTTGTATGCACTCATCTTTAGTGCATTATTGTTAGAACAATTGTTTAAACCCTTTGTTAGTTGTCTAATTGATTACATGGTTGCTAAGTCGAGTCATATCTTGTACATATTGTTTTGGGTCGATTAGGACTTATAGGTAAAGTACTAGTGTAATGGAGTAATGGGGAAAAACATCATTTATTACCCCCATTTATGCGTTAATGTTTTAAAGTACTCCAAATGTTTCGATTATCTTGATTCGAGTCTTTATTTTGATTTATGTAAAAGTTCAAGTGTAGGGAGGAAACGAGCTCCTTTGATGTATTATTTTGGATGGTAGAGTAAAAATATATGCAAAAAAATGGAAAAATGAAAAAACAAAAAAAAAGAAGAAAAAGAAAAGAAAAAGAAAAGAGAAAAACATATGAGCTACCATCCGTTTCTTTTATTTATGTTTAAGTCAAATAGTGTCTTGAAATAAATCCAAAAATAGTCGTAGTTAGTTCAAATTGAGTCGAGTCTTGGTTTAGCACACATAACTTTATTTGCTAAAATATTTTTTGTGCGTGTGACTAGTAAACTTTAGAACTTGGCTCGCATACTATTTGAATTAACCATAATGAGCGCAATTATAATAGGAATGACTTTTCTAACACGGTAAAATCTAGGATTACACCAATTAGCCTAAATATGTTATGTTTATTAGCTAACTACACTGGTTAGTTAACCCCCGCGTAAAACCCTTTGTTACTCTCATTTTTAGAGTAAGATACCCCTAGAAAAACCCTCAGAACCATTCCTTTCGTTTCATACACCTTTTTTAATTTTTTCGTTACACCTTAAACCTTAGCCTACCCTATAGATTAATATATGTGGTTAGTTGCTTTATGGCAAAGTGTGTTTCCTTGTGTTACCTGTGTTCGTGTGCATAAATTCATTATATTTTATTTGGTCGGGAAATTGCACAATGCAATGAAGTAAAAGTACATATTGTATAATTTTTGTGTCGTGTTATTTTTCGTAAGTTTACTACTTTCACTATTACCGTTATATCTGAAGTTATGAAAAGTATGGAAAACATTATCCAGAATTATCGTTATAAGTGATGTGGTGAAATTTTACACATCGTAGTATTTATTTGATGAAAAAAAAATCGAAAAAATGAAAAGAAAAAGAAAGAAGGAAGTTGGAAGTTTGTTAAAACAACTATTGTAAAGTTTGTACTAAGTGGTTGATATCTCCACTATTTATTGTTGTATTATATTTATGTATTGATTAGGAGTTGGACGTTATGGGAACGCCAACTAAGGTTTATTTCTTTGATTAAGAGTTTATTGAGTATAACATGTGTCTACCTAAAGCGTGAGTTACAAGTGTCAAAAGCATGAGTTATTCAATAATATGAGTCTTATTCATGGGATGGTTAGGAAAGTAATTAACCACATTAGGATTTAATCCATCTGTTTGTTTATTTTTATTTTAAACCCATTCTTATATCCTAAATGTTATCCCTACCCTACCGTATTGTTTTATTCGTTGTTAGCTTTCGAGCATCCGGATATAATGATGGCCAAGTAAGAATATTAAATATGTAAATAAGGTAGTGACCATCCAAAATTGACTAACGCACCAGCGATCTAGTGTATGAATTGGTGACCATCCGAGTTTAAGATTGATTAAATAATGTGCCAGCGATCTGTTGTGCAACTTGGTGACCATCCGTTATGAAAGTAACGCGCCAGCGATCCAAGGAACACATTAGTGACCATCCATCATTTGAAAGGTCAAGAGCTTGCGCTAGCAATCCATGAAGTATACTAGTGACCATCCGTTAGTTGAAAGGTCAAAGACTTGTGTTAGCGAACTACTAAGTTTATGCAGGAGATGTTTGAACGAAGCTAGGTTTAACCCTTAAACCTCACAAACCCTTTTTACCGCTTTAGACATTTTATTCCTTAACTTTAGTGGAGGAGATGTGTATGATTGCCAAGCCTATGATAGAATATTCGTCACAACTAAACAATGAGATGAATAGATCGTTCTTAAATTAAAATTTTATATTTGTTTCTAAATCGTTTAGTGTTTGGTTGTGTGATTATGATAAAACAAATACGTGCTTAATGATAAAAATAAAACCTAATACCTTTTAGGATACATTTTCATAATTTATAATCTAGAGTTTACTTGGGGACAATTATAGTTTAAGTGGGGGCATATTTGAAATAACTACATTTTATTGTCATCATTTATCTTATTTATTTGACTTGTTTTATTATATTATTAATGAGAATGATACTTAATCATTTACTTTAGTAATTCTCAGGTAAAAACAAGCAATTGGTGAAACTTAATGATTTTGGACGAAATATGGAGCAAAACTAGCAAGATGTCAAAAGTCTACTGGAACCCAGAAGATGCGCCGTATCTCTCTCAACAAATACGCCGCAATATCATACTTAGATGAATTTGAATACCATTTCCTGACTTTGAAGAATGCACCGCATGCAATTACAGCATGCGCCGCATTTAAAACTTTGGTCAACGAAGAATATCAAGCTTTTTCTACTCCAGATACGCCGCATCATATTGCTGACATATGGAGTATCACTATCAAGACTTCACCAGATGTAATCCAAGATGCTAAAGGACATGCGCCACATACAAGAACTAAATTACGCCGCATCTGAAGACGGTGTACGAATATTCCAGAATATATTAGTCTTGGACCCCACGCGAAGTTAAGTGAATGCGCCACATCTCACTATTCTATGCGCCGCATCTACCCTCAGACAGAAAGTATAAATACCCCAAAGGTTAGATGAATTTTGTGTGCAAGATACCAAGAGCAAAACCCTAAGAGACAAATTCAGTCAAAGAAGCTTCACAAGACACACACACCAAACAAAGATCTTAGAGCTCTAAGAAGGTCCTGCATGTATTTAATTCATTAAGTGTTTTGTTTTATTGTAATAGTACGCTTTAATTCATCAGGATAGATGGGCTTGTGACATGTGACTATGGAACATCGTACACTCTCCTCAATATTGATTTCCCATTCATTAAAGTTTATATGTTGATGTATTTGGTGACTTATATTAGTGCTTTGATAACCTCTGTATCTAGCTGAGCCCGTGGACTGCCATATCTGCCCCTAGCCTATTTATTCTAGTGTCTCTAGAAAAGTATGATAGGCATAAGTGATCATTAAGGGTTTACTCGCTGATATACTCGATCCAACGAGAAAGACTAGAGTTAATACACTTCATATAAAACTAGCAATAAAATAAGTGACAAGCTACTTAATTATCAGGACATGTCTTCTTATAGTCTCTATTATCTATCTGTGTACGTGTTGCTATTTGTTGTTTAGTTCTCATTAGTTTGTTATTTAATTAAACCAAATATGTGCTAGTCTCTCAGACTAAAACCCCCTTTGCGTTAGATTAGATTGTAAAACTAACTTAGAATATTAAAATACTGATAGACAAATTAGGTTTTCGTTCCACTCTTAGTGATCGACACTCTGCTTACCAACTAGGCTACATTGATCGGGTACACTACCCGTTAGTGTTGTTTATAGGTTAAGTCAGCTAAATATAAATTTAAAACTTGATAAGGAATAAATACCTACACAACGACAAAACAACATCACAAAGATACACAAATTATAGTATGCTAGAAGAAGCTACGGCGTAACAGCATCTCTCAACTACGCCGTAGCTAAGTATTTTATTAAGAAGACCAAAGTCAACTCAGATCAAGAGTTATGGCAGTACCAAACCTCTGGTTTACGTCGTAACATATTTAAGTCTTCAACTAAACCTTCAAAGGGAAGACTACGTCATAATATAGCTATGGGCTACGACATAACAACGACTACGAAAGTAATCCAAGATCCAAGAAATCAGCTATGGCGTAACTCATTTCATAACTACGACATAGAAGAAACACTAATATTAGAGTTACGGCGTAATGCTTCTTCAACTACGCCGTAACCCCCAAATCTGGATGAGATTACACTAGCTACGGCATAACACATTTCTCAGTTACGTCATAGCAATGATTAGGCCTATAAATACAGCTCTAATTTCTGCATTTGATATACAACTTTCTCACACACAAAGTCAGAGATCCTTGGAGCATTCAAAAGGCCCTTCTACAGCAGCATACGGAGCCTTTCCAAGGGAGAAGTCGTGCCTCAATCACCATAAGTTTTAGCATTTCATATTTAATTTCACATTTCGAATTCATGGCTTTTATAAACATTGTTTTTGGGTATTCTATTGAATATGATTGGCTAAGCACCTCTGGTGCTAGCCTAATTATGAATCATTTATTGCTTTAATTATGTTCTCATACTTTTCTTAATGCTTTTATGGTAGTTTAGAACACCCGGTTATACCTAGTATGCTGGAGGAATTAACCATAGGATCCCGGCGTAGTTGGGTTGCAAGGATGTGGTTGGGATGACAACTAACCATGGACCTTGTGTGCAAATTGACCATAGGACCACTTTCCGGGGTGGAGGAACTTAAGTAGCTAAGGTATGGCCTATGATCGTGACAACGGGCCATAAAAGATAGGTCTAGCATGTAGTGGCACTTAACGACTCAAACCCGTCTACCATACGTCAGCTTACTAGCATGGGGTAGTGCCTGTGGTTCCTGGTAGGATTCGGGGGAGATAGGCTAGGGAACTTGACCATTTGAACTTAGTGAGATATGTCCGCCCCACCTAAAGCATAAGATTAGTTTAATAGGAAACATGATTATAAGCGATTTAGGAGGAGTAATTAGGTTAGCACATTTCTCTCTTATTGCTCACAACCTCACTTTTAATTGCTTTTGTTATTTACTTTCATTTCATTTCTGTTAATCAATCGTTTCATCTTTAAAATTAGTTTTATTTAGTGACATTAGACTTAGATATAATCCGCAACACATACAACACATGTCTTGGTTATGTGTTATTAAGGATAGCTAGAGGCCAAGGTAAGTTTTCTTAGATATAATCCGCAACACATAGCTCTAGGGACGACCTCAGTGTTACCATTACTAGCCTACACATGACCAGATTCTCTATCCGTTAGTGCATAAGGTTGACCTAGGGTAAAAGCAAGACTTTATAAATAGTAAAACCTGGTTAGAAATCCTGCATCAAGTATTTGGCGCTGCTGCCAGGGAGTTATAATTGGATTTTTATTTAAGTTTTTAATTTTTAATTTTTGTTTTTCTCACAATTTTGTTTTAGTTTCAGGAATTATGGATGTATTTGATATCAATTCGTTGACTCTGGAAGAATACCTTGCCATGACTAGAGATGAGCAAGGACCAGGCCTTGTGAGTCCATTGATTGGAGCGGATGTTCAGTTTACTTAGATATGTGTTATTAAGGATAGCTAGATATGTGTTATTAAGGATAGATATGTGAGATCAAGTCGCAGTTTATGAGGGAGCTGAGAGAGAAACCATTCACAGGACCCAAGACGGATGACGCTTATGAGCACGTGGAAAATGGAGCGGATCTTCAATATCCCAGGGGTCTCTCATGATGCTGTAATGCTTCGAGTGTTCCCTATGACACTCACTGTAGCCGCACCAAGGTGGATTGATAGGTTGCCATCTGGAACCATCAACACTTGGAACCTCCTTAAGAAGAGCTTTATTCAATGTTTTTGGCCTCCTTCTAGGACAGCAAAACAATTAGAGGAGATTCATAATTTCAGACAGAAACCAACAAGACATTGTACCAAGCTTGGGATAGGTACACTGATCTTTTATACAGGTTCCCAACACATGATTTGAATAGCCAGCAGAAGGTAGACATATTTTATAAAGGGATCAATATTGCAATAAGACAGATGATCAACTCCCAAGGACCTATCCCGAGAATGACTCCTGCTCAAGCCCTTGATGTGATTCAAGACATGGCCGACCACTCTCAAAAGTGGCACGATGGAGGTAGCACCAGAAATACTGGAATAGGGTTGGAAGGTATGAACGCTCTTACAAACAAGCTTGAGAATCTAGGCAGGAAAATAAAGAAACTCAAGGAAAGCATGCATGTTATCCAAGCTGGATGTGATATTTGCGAGGGAGCTCACCTAGCAAAAAACTTCCCCTTAACTGAGGATGAGAGAAAGGTCGAGGAAGTCAAGTATGGAGATGGAAGACCTTTTCAGGGAAATGGTAACGGATATCGAATGGGAACACAGGGATTCAATTCCCGATATGACAACCGACCCTATAATGGTTAAAGGAGACCCTTTCTTGAAGAAACCATCAACAAATCCTTGGAAGAATCAGGTAAGAGAGAAGTCGCAAGGGAACATCGGCTAAAAAATTTTCAAGAGGGGACTGAAGCTAAGGTTTGAATGGTTGTATCGGTGGATGAGTACAACCTTTCGAGCCTTTCCTTTCATTTGTCACCCTTATAAATATTGTTTCGATACACCATTACACCTTATCCTACCTTGTTATGATAGAATACATACTATGACTGAGCAATGAGTGATCACCCCGAAAATTGACACTTAGAATATAGAGAGAGTGAGTGTTTGTTCCCCTTTTTGTGAGGTGGTCGGCTTTGAGAAATGCTAACATAGGATATTTTAGATTCATATTTCCCGAGTAATATTGGGGGATATCTTTTTAAGAATACTTCTAATAAGGTCTACTTGAGGGCAAGTAGAGTTCAAGTGGGGGGATATTTGATGACGTCAAATAATCATGATATTTAAGTGTCAATTTCCCCCTATTATGCTCATTTATTCTACTTATATTATGGATATATACTTTGATTTTTTAAAATTTTATATCCAGGTTACTAATGAGCATAGGAGCTAAAGAGACAAGGAATTTGGAAAGAATGTGCAAAGATAGACAAATTATAGTATGCTAGAAGAAGCTACGGCGTAACATCATCTCTCAACTACGTCGTAGCTAAGTATTTTATTTAGAAGACCAAGGTCAACTCGGATCAAGAGTTACGGCGTAACCAAACCACTGGTTTACACCATAACATATTCAAGTCTTCAACTAAACCTTCGGATGGAAGGCTACGCCGTAACATATCTATGGGCTACGGTGTAAAAACGACTACGAAAGTAATCCAAGATCCAAGAAATCAGCTACGTCGTAACACGTTTCATAACTACAACGTAGAAGAAACCCTAATATTGGAGTTACGGCGTCATGCTTCCTCAACTACGCCGTAACCTCTAGATCTGGATAAGATTACACTAGCTATGGCGTAACACATTTCTCAGTTACGACGTAGCAATGATTGGGCCTGTAAATACAGCCCTAATTTCTGCATTTGATATACAACTTTCTCATACACGAAGTCAGAGATCGTTGGAGCATTCAAAAGGCCTTCCTACAGTAGCATACGGAGCCTTTCCAAGGGAGAAATCACGCCTCAATCACTATATGTTTTAGCATTTCATATTTAATTTCACATTTCAAATTCACGGCTTGTATAAACATTGTTTCGAGTGTTCTATTGAATATGATTGGCTAAGCACCTTTGGTGCTAGCCTAATTATGAATCCTTTATTGCTTTAATTATGTTTTCGTACTTTTCTTAATGCTTTTACGTGTGTACATGCTTAGTTTATCTTGTGACCCTTTAATTACGGTAGTTTAGAACACCCGATTATACCTATTATGCTGGAGGAATTGACCATAGGATCCCGGCGTAGTTGGGTTTTAAGGATGTGGTTGGGATGACAACTAACCATGGACCTTGTGTGCAAATTGACCATAGGACCACTTTCCAGGGTGGAGGAACTTAAGTTGTTAAGGTATGGCCTATGATCTTGAATACGGACCATAAAAGAAAATTCTAGCATGTAGTGGCACTAAACCACTCAAACCCGTCTACCGTACATCGGCTTACTAGCATGGGGTTGTGTTTGTGGTTCCCGGTAGGATTCGGGGGAGATAGGTTAGGGAACTTAACCATATGAACCTAGTGAGATATGTCCGCCCCACCTAAAGCATAAGATTAGTTTAATAGGAAACATGATTATAAGAGATTTAGGAGGAGTAATTAGGTTAGCACATGATGAGAACAAATAAGTACATTTTATTAGCATCATTTATCCTATTTAATTGACTTGTTTTATATTATTTTGTATGAGATTGGTGCTTTAATGTTTACTTTAGTGATTCTCAGGTAAAAACAAGCAATTGGTGAAAGTTAATTATATTGGACAAATTATGGAGCTAAATGATCAAGATTTGATAAGTCTACTGAAATTCAAGAGATGCGCCGTATCATTCTCAACAGATACGCCGCAACATCGTACTTAGATGAATTCGAAGACTATTGCCTGACTTTGAAGAATGCGTCGCATCTAATTACAACATGCGCCGCATATGAAACTTTGGTCAACGAAGGATAATCAACTTGTTCTACTCCAAAATATGCCGCATCTCATTTACAACATGCGGCGTATCAGCTGAAGACTTCACCAAATTCTATCCAAGACGTTAAAGAACATGTGCCGCATAGAGAAACAAGTTACGCTGCATCTAAAGGCGGTGTACGAATATTCTATAATATAATAATCTGGTACCCCAAGTGAAGTTAAGTAGATGTGCCGCATCTGTCATCAAGATGCGCCGCATCAATCCCTCAGACAGAAACTATAAATACCCTAAGTCAGATACAAGTTTTGTGTACAGAAAAACCCGAAGGAAATAAATTCAATCGAAGAAGCATCACAAGACACGCCCCAAACGAAGATCTTAGAGCCGTAAGAAGGTCCAGCATGTGTATAATTCATTAAGTAGTTTTGTTTATTGTATTAGTAAGCTTGAGTGCATCAGGATTGATGGGCTTGTGGCCACCATACTGCTCCCTTTAAAATTTCTTTCCCATCGGTTAAAGTTTATATGATTGATGTTTTTGGTGACTTTATTTGCGCATTGATAACCTATGTGTTTAGTTGAGTCTTCTAGGCTACCATACCTGTTCCTCGCCTGCTTATCTAGTGTCTAGAAAGTAGGATAAACAGAGGTAATCATTAAGAGTTTACTCGCCGATATTGGGATCCAACGAGACAGATTAGATTACGATACTCATCATATAAAACTAGCAATAAAACAAGTGACAAGCTCAGGACAGGTCTTCTTACGTGTTTCTATTATCTATCTGTGTACGTGATTGCTATTCACTGATTCGTTCTCATTAGTTTTACTTTTATTGTTTATTAAATCCGTGTTAGTCTCTCTGGCAAAAACCCTGTTTTATTATATTTAGATTGTAAAACTAACTTAGATATTAAAATATTGATTAAATCAACTAGGTATTATGTTCCATTCTAAGTGTTCAACACTCTACGTACCACTATATACATATTGATCGTGTACACTACTCGTTAAGTGTATGTGTTAGTAATAAGTCGGCTAGATATAAATGTAAAACTTGAAAAGGCTTAAACACCCTATGCTACACTGACATATCACACGCATCAGCACATTTCTCTCTTATTGCTCACAACCTCACTTTTAATTTCTTTTGTTATTTGCTTTCATTTCATTTCTGTTAATAAATCATTTCATCTTTAAAATTAGTTTTATTTAGTGACAGTAGACTTAGATATAATCCGCACCACATAGCTCTAGGGACGACCTCGGAGTTAACATTACTAGCCTACACACGACCGGATTCTCTGTCTGTTAGTGCATAAGGTAGACCTAGGGTAAAAACGAGACTTTATAAATAGTAAAACCTAGTCAGAAATCCTGCATCAGAAAGATATTGTAAAATGCGGAATTAGGGCTGGTATTTATAGTCTCGACTTTGCTACGGCGTAACCCCTAGGGTTAACTACGCCATAGCCTTTGAATCTTGATACTACGCCGTAACTTAATGATATGTTATGGTCGTAGAACTCTCATACGCCATTCTACGGCGCAACCTTACGAGTGGTTACACCGTAACTCCATTTTGGATCACGAAATTCTTCTAAGTGTTGAAGGAAGATATACGACTTAACCTCAAGTTGAGTTACGCCCGTAAAAGTCTCATACCCACATCTACGTCGTAAGCCATAAGTTGGTTACATCGTTGTTCATGGTTAGCGTTAACTTCAGTCTTCAGTGTAAAGAGATGTTACGGCGTAGGTTGAGAGATGATCTACGCCGTAGTTAGTGTTCAATCAGCATACTTCAATTTATTTCATTAATAATCTTCCAAATCCGCGTCTTTTCGTTCCAATGCTTAATTTTATCCTAAAAATAAAATATAAACAAATAAGAGTATATATTCTAATAGATTGATATAAAAGATGAGCATAATAGGGGGATTAACGCTAAAATATCAGAACTATTTGATGTTATCAGTGGTAGAATTAAACGAATATAGTTATTAAGTACATATTAATCACGATGTTATTGAATTTCCCCTGATCGTTCCGGTAATTACAAAAATACCATCGCCCCTTTTAATCTTAATGGTTTTGATCCGACGGTTGAGATGACTTCCTACCCTTTTTTTATAACACTCTTTTTATAATAACTCCACCCTATATAAAGTAAAGTCTTTATTCATGATGGCATTGACCTAACGACTAATAGCACTCGTTATGTGTTGTACCGTGCACACATATCCTTCAATACAGCCAGGCTGTTGCATTCATCATATGCAATAAAAGTTAAAATAAAAATAAAAGCATATAAATAAATTTAGATCAATTAAACAAAAAAACTATCAAATATTAAATAAATTCAAAAAAACATAATTTAAAAACCAACATATATATCAATTTTTAAATAATTAGCCCGTAAAACAATAAGCATAAAATATTATACATAAATCAATGATAATTTAAGGTAAAAAACTAAATAATTAATAAATCAACATACACAAAAGATTTTAAAAAAAAGAAAAAAAAAAAAGAAACGAAAAAGAAAAACTGCTTGGATTTATGCATACATGTAGGTGAATTTATGAATTATGATTAATAAATAAAATAAAAACTAATAATTAATTAAATCTTACTAAACTGAAAAGACATGCTCGGATTTAAGTTCACATGTACTCGATATTATTTTAGTAATAGGATACTAATCAACTGAAAAATATATACACTAAAGTTGTAAAAGATGAGAACTTGCCTCTAAAGATCTTGTTTGACACTTTCATAGTAACGTTAGTATAAAACACGTTAATCACATGAACCAATTTAACATGTCAAGCATCTAGGAATATATCATAGCAACAACCACATTTTCAAATCAATGTTTACCTAACTTCGATAAGACATCAAAGCGAGAGAATCACTATAGTTGATAATCAATTGATATTAAACATGATTTGATCAATCAAGAAAGAATCACTATAGTTGATAATCAATTGATATAAAACATGATTTGATCAATCAAGAGAATAGGTGTTGCTTTCAGAATTACGGTTTCTTAATGTTGTGCATGTGAATTTATGGATTATGGTTAGGTGTGTGTTTATATCATACTAAAATTTTAAATCCATTTGTTTAATTGTTTTTTTCAATTATTATTATTTGTATAAAAACTTGATGTTTAATGATATTATATCACAATTTAAAATATTGTGGTTTTTGGTAACTTTACCTTTCATAACTATATTTAATATATAATTTTACCTAATAAATTGCAATTTATTTATGGTATTTATCAATTATAATGTTAGAGAGTTATCTAAAATTTCTCCTTAAGCTTGTGATTTAGGGTTTTAAAATTAAGCATTCTGATTGGTTGATAGTAAAATCAAGCAATCTGATTGATCAATAGTTTTTAATTATTGATATCCTTTAATATATAAATAGATTGTTATGCTTTGTCCATTAGCATCTACTTACTATTATTACGAGTTGAATCAAACCGAATAATGTCAAGTTCAAGCTTTTTTTCTGAACCACAATTTTTTCACATAGTATTCCACCTATCTCAAAAATATGTCCAACGATGCTTGAATCCACAACCCTAGGTTGATGGAAAACTCACATACCACTAAATTAAAACTCGATCGAGCTTTAGATTTCAAGCTCAACCTAAACTCGTTTTTTAAAACTCGGACTCGAGCTTAAGAGTACATTTTAAGCTCAAGTTGGATAAATAATTGTTTATATCAATATATCTATATAATTAAGCAATTATATCACGTTATATAGTAATGATCGTTAAGCTATTATATTTACATAAAAGGGTATAAGTGTAATTTTATATAATCTCAAAATGCCAGTCTCAAAAACATGTGTCTAACGATTATGGTTTATAATTTTCTATGCACTCGGTCTTTTTTAGTCATGATTCCATCCCTACCTCCCCACCCTATTAAACTATTGATGAGTATGGCCCAACCTAACTGTGTGGCGAGTTCGGGTCATTAAACTTAACATATAACCAAAAGAAAGTCAGTGTGTATGAAAAAAAATTAGGGACGACATTGTCCACCCTAAATTATGTAGGCTCTATTTTTAAATTTGACTAAAATCTAGTGTTGAAAAAGTTGTGCCCATCGCAGTCTAGTGATGACAATGTCGTCACTAAGAAAAAAACCCGTCTCGAAAAGTGTTTTTACTTGTAGTGTTACTTGCCACATGAACATTCTCGTTTGGCACTCTCGTTGGTCTACAAATTGTCAGTGTTGTGTATGTATGTCGTGCAACAAAATTGAGAGACTAAACAACTTTGAAATATTGTTTAAGAAAAAAATATTGTTTTGTTTTCAGATATCTATTATGTAGTAATTAAGATTTACTGACATTACTACTAAAAAGGAAGTGAGGAGTATCAGAGCCGGTCCTGAGTTTTTTGCTACCTTGGGCGAAACAATTCTTTGATGCCCTAAGCGTGACTATTGAAATTTAATTAACTTTAATCTAGTAATTATTGGCTTTAAACATGTTGTTGTATAAATTTTTATAAACCTAGATATTGTAAACAAAATTGCTCTATCTTCTATCTTCCAAGGATACAACCCTTAAACAAAACACAAAATCCTTATATCAACTCAATCAAAACATAAACAATTTTTTTTTAACAGCACAAGTTTTTTAATTAACTTTACTTAATCTAATAATTATTGGCTTTAAACATGTTGTTGTATATATATTTATAATCCCCAAACTAAGTTAATACATTATCATATATATATATATATATATATATATATATATATATATATATATATATATATATATATATATATATATATATGACCAACATTTTGATTAAAATTATATTTAAAACATTTTTATAAGCTAAAACAAAAATCCAAGTATTTTACATGTACAAAACAAAAAATTCAAAAGAAATTAAAAGAATGAAACTAAAAAGATACAAAATGTAAAAATTAAATGTCAAATATCTAATAGCTGTTGTGTGAATTCAGTTTAATATTGAAAATTTAGAATTTATTTATTTATTTTTCTTTTTCTCATACATTACGTTAAGTTACGTGTTAGTAAGAATTATGTTTAAAAAATAACACAAAAACAAGAAATAAAAGTATAAGATAAAAAAACAAGTAATTAATTACGTAATACTTTTTATATTAAAGCCAATCAAAATTACCTTGAAAATAGCAATATGGTTATTATTTTCTAGGAATTAGTAACTTCACATACCTCTCTCTCTCTCTCTCATGCTCTTCTCCTTCACTTCATTTTCCACCAAGGATGAAAAACAAAGAACAAAGAAGATAGATCACGAGAGCATAAATAAAATTATACACAGCTCCATAATAGTGATGCCCCTTGTTTGTGGGATGTCTTGGGCCGTCGCCCGCACCGCCCATAGCTAGGGCCGAGCCTGAGGACTATCGTTTAACAACCTTAATACATATGAGATTCAAAGTTAAAAGATGAGAACCAACACAAAAACACAATAGTGTCCCTCTAGATCAGTACGTCATACCACTACGTGCATATTTTAAAGTAGTATTGTTTAGTCATTGCTGGCTAATGTTTTACTAGACGAGTACCTGTGCATAGCAACGGGATTTTATAGCGATAGATAGTTTATTGATAAAAAAACGTTTCTAGGTTATAACGAGAATTAATAAAAGTTTGAAGATTTGGGGATTAAACATAATGTTTTGAAACCCGGTTCGACCTGGGTGGTTCAACCGGTTGAACCGTTCCGGCCGAAAACTGGGTCGATTTAAACTAGGTCAACTTGCTAGGTTGGGTCGAAAACGGGTCAAATTAAACTGAGTCAACCTGCCTGGTTTGAAGCGTCCGGGTCAATCCGGTTTGTGATTTGTATTAACAGTTTCCTTTTGAATTATATGTTTTCAACATTTCCTTTTTTAGTTTCAACTTTTTTCTTTTCAGTTTTTCCTTCGGGTACCCTGTTCCAGTTTTTCCTTCGGGTACCCTGTGATGATTAACCGGAGAAATAGATCTCGATAAGGCCTGATTCACCAGTTTGTATCAGTTTCAATGGGTCCTCTCTGTTTCATTTTCGGATGGTTTTTATTGGTTAGCCGTGGCGACACCGGTTCCCGGTTGAACCCGTTGGTCCCGTCCAGTTTTTAAAACTATATGTACCATCAACGTGTTAGGTTGTATGAAACTTTGTGTATTTTATTAATTTGCATAATGTGTATAATAGCATGGACTTTTTATTTTAGGGTGTTTAAAAATAATATTAATTAGTGTGTTTAATTACTTCATATGGATTATGTTGTAGCTTATTTAAATTGTATATTATGAAAATTTTATTGTACTTTTTAGTAAACGGTATTTTAATCGGTTGTATTTAATTTGATAAATATAATTTTAATTGGTTGTACAATGTGAATAAATTATTGTACTTTTAAGTAATGAGCTGTTTTAATAAAAGTATTAATTACATTATAATTTCTCTCGTATATGACCATTTTCAACACTCAACATTTCACTTTGACTATAGAGCTTTTATAAGTAGTATAAATATGTATTATACAAGGTAATTCTGAATCATTTATCTGAGATAGTGCATATAGATCATTTTCTATAGGATTGAGATCCTCTAAAATTCAATTTGAACATGATAAGTAATGTTAATAAAATTTAAAGATTCTCGATCCTTTTCTATATATATGATATGTGAAATTTAAAAGCCAAAGCTAAATAAAACGCGTCAAATGGTATAAGTAGGTTGAAAGTCAACCCGATATTAAAAAGTACTCGATTACATATATACAATTTTAAAAGAAAACACACAATAAGAATCATGTTATATATATATATATAGCACATGTACATGTAAGTGTGTGTATATGGCATTAAATTTAGGTGCAAATAAAAAAATTGAAGTTTGCAAATTAAATTTTTCATTATAGGTTGATTACTACTACTTTATTCTAATTTGTAGTGACCTTAAAATTAGTCATATCATATTTATTTTAAGATTGAAACGTAACTTTGTGAAAAAGTAAAAACTATGAATGTGACCATTAGAAAGCTATCATTGTAGATGTGGAAGAGATGGGTAGTTACGCTAAAGGCAGACACTATGTCCACTAGCAAAACGATAATTTTTGCTTTGCTTTTTGGCCCTAATTTTACGTAAGATTCATTTCTCTCTCAGTTTCAACTTTATTGCAAGTATGGAAATGTATTCATTTCTAATAAAACAACTCATGCACCTTTTAGTTATAAAGTGAATAATTATTAGAATTAAGTAAAACGCTATAATTGTACTTAAACTTTTATAATTTGATTGTTATAATTATAAATACATAATGGTTGGTTTGCAAAATTATGAGTATGAAGGTTACTTAAAAGTTTTATTACGTTCCTGTTACATTAAAAAGAAAATGGCACTTCTCATAAATCTTTTTACAAAGAATTATTCATCATCCATTAAATCTTTTTACAATGGCAGAAGGTTAGCTTATTTTTTTGTTCACTGTGTGTTCACCATGAAGTGAGATTTCACGTATGATATCTGCAAATTTATTATGGTATATAGAATATACTAGAGTAGTGACTATTTTATTGAATTGCTAACTCACTATATAACCACTTAAATTGATGTATGAAAATTTGATAATCATTTTGTCTATAGAACTTAAACAAGGTAATATTTTCATACAAACCAACAAAAATCCTTTTAAAAAGAACCCTTTTAGTAATTGCATAGTTATGATTATAATTGAAATATATGCTTGTGGTTAGTTTGCATGGGAAAAGGTTTGAAATCATGGGAGAAAAAGTATATTCCTTTTAGGAAAGAAGAGTGTAGGGTCTCAAATGTCTTATTGTGTTTGAACCGATGACTTTTACTTTGGAAAGGAAAGTTAGGGGTTTGCTTTTGTTTTAAGGGTACAAGTTCATCAATTTGATTTGAATGTTCTGTAGTAGTAAATGTAGAATAATAATTGAATTGTGTACCCTTAATAATTGGATCTAAACCCTCAATTGTAAGCTACTCGTAGCAAAATGTGTGTATACATGCCAATTAGGTAAGATCTCATTTAACATCAAAGTGTGCAAAGGTTCTTAATGCTAGGATAGTACCAACGGTAAATTTGGGATCAGATTTTGGTCGGAATTGAGTCTCGGCAATGGATGATGGATATGAAGATGGATGATGGATATGAAGTTGGTAGGTTGTTGATGTTAGAGACTTTGACCCGGTGATTTTCAAGTAAAGACCTTTTGTCTTGGCTTACAGATGATCAAGTTTATTCGCTGGGTTTATACATGTTCAAACTAAAATTGAAATATATTTCACCTCCACGGTTTTGATCCATGAATCATATACAGTTGCTTCTCAATATGACAAACATAAACACAAGTCCAACGCTTGTGATAAAAGTATAGTAACAAAGTATATTAACTACTATACGTAATATACTATCTATTGTAGCATGGTCCAAGTCCACCTCAAATACTCAATGTTTGGTTTAACTTAGCTTCGAGTCATCATAAGCTACGGGTTTGGCAAGTGATTCAACAAAACAGCTTACGAGCTAACTCGTTTCCATACGTAATTAGTCACTTTCATTAATACTTTGAGTGTCATTGCTTATCTTTATTCCTTATCAGTATTAGTTTCTTATGACTTCCCTACATGTAAATTTACAACGACCGTCACTTTATCTGCCATGACTTATTAGGTACATATTTGTACTAAGGTACAATATTATAATTTCCAGTAATAAAAGTAGTGTATTACAAAGTATAAATTTGCTGTTCTTCTTTTATCTGTCACATTTTTGGGTCTATGGAGCAAGGTACAATTTTATCAGTTTGTATGATAAAAGTGGTGCCGTTACAAAGTATAAATCAAATTCCATAACTTTATATGCTCAGTAAACATGTTATGGACGACGCATTTATATCCATCGGGTCGTATAACCCAAGTTACAGAAACGTGATTGATATTTGATATAATGATATGAAGACATTTAAAATAAGTGGGCCAAGTGGGCCTAGTTGTGTAGACTGTAGGTCCAAACGCCACTATAGAAATCATTCTTTGATACCACTAGAAAACGACAGTCTAACGTCGCATGGGCCGATTGTTATGTTGATGTATCAAATTGTGGGCCTTTTACGGTTTTCCATTACATTTTAGTTTTGTTTCAAGTATTTTTTTGGTTATATTTTCTTGTCATGGCTCGCAGATTTTTCTTATTTTGACATGTTTCGGAAAATCATTAATAACTTGTATTTATTGTCTTGCAGGTGCAGCCTGCAGCTGATAACTGATTACATTTCAAATAAGTCAATTTAACGTGGCATGGTCTGATTTTTGTTGGGCTCTATTTCAGTATTCATCAAAGGATTGTAAACAATAGCGAAACGGGACGAGAAAAAAAAAAATACAAAACACCCTCTCAAACTGTAATGCATGTTACGAATATTATCCAATTCTTTTCCAGTAATTACAAATTTTTTATATACCAAAATTTATTTATCAAATATCTAACACACATTCAGTAATTTCCATATAAAAAAATACCGATGAAAAGGTCATTAATTTGCGAATAAATGAATACTTTTGTCTATGGTACAATTTTATAAAAGAATTTGAAGTTTAGTGTACGCTAAAGAACCCCCCTCCCCCCTCCTTCCTCCCGCGACTATGTGATACGCTACAAAAATTACCCAATACGTTTAACTATTTATGATTCTTTTATATAGCAAACTTCATTTATCAAATATCTAACAAATATTTAACGTTTTCCTTACTAAAAAAAGTATAATGATGAAGAGGTCTTTTAACTTGCGACTAGTATGGGCCCAATATTGTCATACTTTTGACTAACGTACGATTTTAGATAAAATATTCAAGTGTAATACTCCCTCCTTCCCAAAATTATTGTACCCGTTTGATATTTTTGGTATTTCTTTATCAACTTTGACTATAAATATTTTTGTTTGTATTATACAATACTTGTTAAAAATTATATCAATGAAAATACATTTAAAACTCAATCCGTTCATATATTTTGCATCAGTTATTATGTAATATAAACAAAAATACTTAAGGTAAAGTTGAAAAATAAAGACCGAAAAACTTAAAAGGGGACAATAATTTTGGGACTGATAGAGTATATGTTTTTGCATAAAAGTAATCCCGCCACAGCGCGAGAGCTAATAACATGCTCGTTATTCACATTATTAATTGGAGATGTTGGCTTGACGTGGGTTTTCAAGAATTTTGTTTATTAAGTCAACTAGTTATAAGTGTCGTGCACCCACTGGATTTGCACATGAATCCAAATTTATTTTTAGATTTTAGTTTAATATACTGACATATAAGAACTTGACAGTCGTACGTTTAATGTATTGTAAATGTAATATTACATGCATGGGGTTCAGACAATAAGTACAACTAATAATTATATTTTAACTAAATTTGTTTGGTGCATACTTATAAATCGTGCTTTCATTTGGTACTTATAATCCCGTACATATACATTTTTTTTTGGTATTTTCAATTAAATTAATTTATCGTTATTTGTATTCTAGTTATGTAACAAAATTTCCAACTGGAATAAACATTAAAACTTTGTTCTCTACTTTTTATGCAAAGGAAAAAGAAAGATACGGAAATATAGAAAATGGTGAGGAAAGAAAAAGAAATATTGCTAAAAATTTATTAGTATTCTTGAGTTGTAAGGAGGAAAATAAATAAATAAATAAATAAAAAAAAAAAAAAAAAAAAAAAAAAAAAAAAAGTTATTTGACAATTATGTCCTCGATCATGTATTTAATTGAGATTCAAGTTAAATTAAAGGAGGGTCAATTTAGTTATAACAAATGTATTATTTTTGTTCCACTAATTTTTCATCCCAAAGAATGAGATGAAAGTTTTGACACATAAATCCACCACTTTCTTTTTATTTTTGACACTTTACTTTCACTTTCTCTTTTAAAATAAACTTAAGAACACATAATTCTTTTTGTTTTCTTCATTTACTTTCACTTTTCACACAAAAACAAAACTTGAGAACTAAGGGTGCGTTTGATATGCTGCCATAAATCACAATAGGTATGAGTTTGATAGTAGTGGTTGGCTCCTCAGATACGAAAGATGCATACCTTACTCTTTTAAGATATATTAAGTATGAAATATATCTACCATTAATTATCATATTTGAAAGATTTACATCTTAACCAAACAATAAAAATCTGAACACCAAACGCACCTTAAGAATAGATTTTTATTTAATATTTTTTTCTAAATTTACAAAGCAGCCGTTGTAGTCATAAATGTTTTGTAAAATATCCCCTATAGTGAGAGCTTTTTAGAGCTTTGGGTGTAGTGATTAGGGGTGTTATCGGGTCGGGTTGTCGGGTTATCGGGTGTATCGGGTCGGGTTGTATCGGGTTTTGGACTAAAAAAATATGACCCGCAACCCGACCCTATAAGGATTCGGGTTATCGGGTTCGGGTCTTATCGGGTTCGGGTTATATCGGGTTATGTTATCGGGTCAATTCGGGTTATATCGGGTTATTGTGTAACTTAACATATAAACACAAGATAATACGTTTTGACAATAATGGACTTGTTCAAAACGTAAAGTAGCATAAAGCCATAAACAAATAGCACTATTTATTTTTTATAATTCAAGTTGTGTGACGTAAAGTTAAAGTACAAAGACTTGAATAAGTGGACGTTTTTATAAGATGTAACTTACAAATTGCTACGAGTTAAAAATCAATGCCCAACTTCATTAGCTTCCCATTTATAATTCAAAACTGCTGTTGCTAATGATTTGTTTATATAAATACGTGTAATGAGTATGGATATTTTT
Organism: Artemisia argyi; assembly: GCA_030686995.1. Taxonomy (NCBI): domain Eukaryota; kingdom Viridiplantae; phylum Streptophyta; class Magnoliopsida; order Asterales; family Asteraceae; genus Artemisia; species Artemisia argyi. The sequence goes on from CM060689.1 coordinate 71,572,814, forward strand.
AGGGTTGTTTGTTCTTTAATAACAAAAGCCAAAACCAGTTTTAACAACTTTGTTAGTAGCCAAAGTGAAAGGTTTCTATAAAAGTGAAAGGGACCCAAGGAAGCAAATACCACATGACCAAACACACAGCTTCAATACTCACTTTAAAATTATGACCATATGCACCAACTTGCAGCAGACCACAAACTGGGGTGTTAAGTCTTACTGGGCTTAAAATGAAAATAAAAACGAAGAAACCTTATACATATATCGGGTTATCGGGTTGAACCCGAACCCGATAACGTATGAAAATATAACCCTAACCCGACCCTATAAGGCTATCGGGTTGGTCGGGTTGACCCGATAGACCCGATAAGCCGAGTTGGACCCGAATTAACCCGACCCTATAAGGCTTTATCGGGTTCGGGTCGGGTTCGGGTCGGGTCGGGTCAACCCATTTGACACCCCTAGTAGTGATACATCAAAACTTCTCATTTGGAGTTCACGGGGTGTCACATCACTTTAACAAACCTCCCTTTATAACCCCTTTATCACAAGTAACTTCAACTTACTCATTTAGGCCCCACAACTCACACACAATTACACAATATAAATCGAAAAAAATACAACCACTTGCACAAAGGATGATAGTTTCCTTCGTCGTGCAGATGAGGAGCTCCACTTTGGCGAGCTATGGAGAAGTACATGGGTGTGATGGCGAGCTCCAACGAGTTTACCATTTCACTTTGGCGAGGCAACGACGAGCCCACACCTAAAGCTCTTAGGAACCTAAGTAATCCTTAAGAATTTACAAGACAACCCTGTAGTTATAACTATGTACAAAACACCATACTTTTAAATATAATAAAATAATCCTTAAAAGTTTATAAAACACCCCTATTGTTATAAATATTTTACATAATACCCCTTTTATTATTATAGTCCTTAATATTTTGAAAAAAACAAAATTCAGATAGCTATAAATGTTTAACAAAACATTCCTATACAGTATTAATAATATAACCTTAAATACTTTATAAATGTTATTTTTGTAATTTTTTCTTACATTATGTTTATCAAATATTCAAATGTATAAAGGTTTTTAACTTTGGATTAATAAAATATTATTTAAGATCCACTTTAACACTAAATTATACACAACTCCGAATTAACATACACAACTCTCAACACCATTCAAAAAAATATAAATAGTAAATCAATAATTTTTCTATATAACATATTTTAGTTTGTTGGATATCCTTTAAATAAATAAAAAAAAAAGACTAGAAAGCTATAAAGAGACCAAAAACGGTTCATGACTCCTCATCAACTATACCCGATTTTACCGGTATGCATGAATGGGTGTAGTCGTGTAGATATGATGTAGACAGTTAATGAAGAGAGATGCAACAGAAGGAGGATTTGATTGTTGGCATTAACGTCGGATGGATAATTAGTGATGGAGTCAAAATGACAGTCATTAGTGGAGGATTTGGGTGATGTAATGCTACAATGAGTCTTCTATTAAAAAAAAAAAAAAAAAAAAAAAAAAAAAAAAAAAAAAAAAAACTACTTGTATAAATACTCACAAAAACAAACGTTTTTTTATCGTAGACTTTGACAAAGTTTTATTTTCAATCTTAATTTTTTTTATGTCTTATAGTATAGTATGTATCAATTATATAGCGCAATTTATAATTATAAAAGTAAACTAAGTTCTACCGATATAATTTTAGTCATCAATACTAAATATAAAACATGTTTGCAATGCTTTTAAATAAGAAATCTCATTTGATGATTATAATGTGAATTTTTTTATACCGTAATATATGTATTATTTAATAAGTTTATCACACTGTCTCTTAAAGTTATTGCAAAAATAAATTTTCAGCCTTATAGAAAGTTATTATCACGTAAAATGTAATATCAAAAAAATTACTCGCCGCAAATTGTAATTACAGTGTATCGATCACCGCAACGTGTGAGTACCCTACTAGTTAATTCTAAACGAGTTTCACCTTTTACGGTTACTTGGTCAGCTGCAGCCAAGAATCTATACGAACATAACCATATCATGACTCCTCATCAACTATACCCTATTTACCGGTATGCATGAATGGGTGTAGTCGTGTAGATATGATGTAGACAGTCGGTTCAGTTAGTTTTTTTACGTTGAATGTGAGCAAAATAAGAGGGCTAGGTACCCTGCGCCAAGCCTTGCGTGTTCCCCCAAAACGCCACGGGACGGCACCAGCGCCATACCGGACCTCGCATTTTCCCGTCTCGCGCAGTCATGACTAGCCCAAATGGTCCCGGAAAACGCAACGCGATGGCGCCAAACCCATACCGGACCTCGCGTTATCCCATCAAATAATGGTCTCGTTTTTCACTTTTTTTTCCTTTCTCTTTTTAAACATTTGTGTTTGGTTTCTGGCTCGCGTTTTGTGGATTTCTGGAGTGATAATTTGGGTAGAGATGGAGGACATGTGTGGAGATAAAGGGTTTCAGATAGAGATGGAGGCTGTTAAAAAAAAAGGTAGAGATGGGAGGACTTTGTATATTTTGTGGAGTATTATTAATTTGTGCCCTACTGCAGTACTGCCCTACATATGCTTTAGGTTGGGCCTTTTTGGGCCGGGTACATTACCATTCTTTTACCATGAAATATGAATCAACAACAACAATAACGTAAATATACTTAGTTAAAAAATTGTAAATATTTGGTTAAATTTTGAATGTATTTTTTTATTAATAAAATGTTAATTTTAGTTAAATAAATTTTTGTATTTAATTAAATGGGAAAAAAAGTGTGGCGTCTAGGGGTGCACGATGGCACCAGAATCTGGTGTTATAGAAGGGAGGGTGTTTTTGGTGTTATGATTAATTCTGGTGTTATAAGAAAATGTGCTGATGTGGCAGCACTTTTCTCATAACATGAACGGGACGGCTTGAAGGGTACCTTATGCTCTAAGGGCACTAAATGACATTATTTTAAACTCTAAGCAAAAATAGTTAAATGAAAACAAACTCAATCAGAATTGACTTTTTGGAAGATAAGAGTTGTTTGGCGGGAGAGAAGTGGCCTGAACATAATCTTAAAAAATGACGGCGACACTTGGACCTCGTATCATGTCGGGAAGCTGCTATTATAACCAGTCAACGCAACCACTTCATCGTTTCTTTCGTTACAAACCAGGTTCCTTAATTCACTGTCTACATAATTATTTAGTGTGTGTTTTCGTAATAGTTTATTAATATCAGAATCTGTTATTCATTTTTGTTATGTACAAATTAGTCTCAGTTTTATACTTTACTTGCTGTGCAATTGAATATTTTATGCTACCTTTTAATAAATTTGTTCTAGTTTATGCTCATATTTTGTTATTTGGTTACTAGTGTACCCAATGCTAGAACAGGAACTAGATTCGACTTTTTGGGGTCAAAGTATCAAATACAAAAACTAAAAATGGTAGACATTTTTTCGTGCCTAAGTTTACAATGATTGTTACTTAATACTACATTGTTTAGACTTATTGCTATAGCGTAGTAAGTGTATAGTTATGCACTTAGTAATGTTTCTGAAGGATATACTATTTGCTCCTGAAAATGAAAATAAGTGGACATTTCATGGTGTGTATGACATAGTTGTTTAGCTTGTAGCGCGAGTTAGTATATATTTGGATTGAGGGTTCAGAAATCGGAATAGGAATGATGGAAGGTGTTTGATTAAATGCCTTGAGGGCATGTGTTTCAAATATTGGAATGAAAACCTTAAGTTGGCTCAAGTATGGAAAACTTATTCCATCAGATCCTACATACCTTTCCTTGTGATAAATCATCACCACCATAAACTAAACGTTGGATTTTTAGTATTGACACCCATTTCCAAATTACCCTACTGTCAAACTGGTACCCATAGTGATTTCTGCCCTAGTTGCAAACAAAGTGCCACTTTAGTTGCGATTAGTATGGCTTACTTAAGTCCATAAGCTCAACTTGATTAGCCCGTACGCCGGAAAAGAGTGTGCTTTTGAGCTTTTTAAATATCAAATAAAAGCCCATAAACCTAAAAAATATGCTAATCCAAGCGTCCCCTAGATGCATATTTTCATTTTATATTTGGAATTATGTGATTCATCTATCTGCGAGATTAGGCTTCTTTGTCACACCATGAAGCTTTGGGAGAGGGTGATTGAGAGAAGGTTGCGAAAGGAGACAAGGGTGTCATAGAACCAATTCGGTTTTATGGTCAGGACGGTCCTCGACCGAGGCAATACACCTTCTCGGAAGCCTCATGGAGAAGTATAGAGAAAGACAAAGAGCTTTGTACTTGGCCTTCCTAAACCTATAAAAAGGTATATGATATCGTACTACGAACTTCGCTGCACCCTTAGGACATACAATTATATTTGTCCACAGGCCCTATTTCTATGCAAGTGTTTATTATTTTTATATTTCTCTTGCCCGTATACGTTTATGCTTTTATGCTTATGTACCTCTCTGCCCCTATATGCTTTTTTTTCATACCTATGATCATATTGTGTATAATTTTATGCCTTCTTTCTAAAATCTTATGATGGTATTAAATCTCTTATCTTTGTATGCTTGCTATGCATCTTATGATTACATAGTTTCTCTATTCATGTTATTTCAAACAATGACACATTCACATATATTTTCGCACATTCACACGCACACACACTCTCCGGAGGTCTTCCTCCCCCATACCCCGCCCCGGCAGGATTGGGTATGTTGTTGTTCTGATTCGTCTATCTGCTTTCATATAACCCCCCCCCCCCCCCCACACACACACACACCCACCCACCCACACCTTTTTTTTTTTTTTTTTTAAATGCCACTCTAAATGAATCTGTAATGCAAATATACTAGTTTTCATTTATAATTTTAACCCTACATTTAGAATGAGATATGCTATATTAATATATTCTTCTTGTGATCATGTCTATGTACATTCTAACACAGGTCAAAAACATTTTCTCATGCAATCATCAAGATCATTCATAACAAATTTGTTTTTCAACAACAGGTACAATATCCTATAAAAGTATCTCATTCTCTTCTTTCATATATATTGTATATAATGTGTTTACAACACATTAGCTAGTTTATAACTAAGGATGAGTGTTTTTGTCTAAGTGTAATCAAACTTGTAGAAATATAGATGAACTGCAAAATGGCACACGTAAACGTTTGAGACCAGGGAAATTGTCTCCTCATCGTCCTGTTCCAAAGCACATACTAAAGCCTCCTTATATTGGATCTAAAAAGGCACCTGGAATTGCTAGTGGCCCAGAAGTGCATGATGAAAAGGGTATAGAATACATGAGAGCATCTGGTAGGCTTGCTGCTCAGGTTCTTCAGTATGCTGGGACATTAGTCAGGGTAATATTCACTTTCTTTTCTCACCAATGTTGATCTAAAGGTCAACTTCATGAGTTTTTTGATTCAAAATTGTTGTAAGTTCAGTTTATTTAGTTTAATTTCGCGAGGTATTTGTCCGAAACAGGGAGTTGAATTGATAGTTGACTTTTATTTAAACGTCTGGCAGCCAGGTATCACAACAGATGAAATTGACCAAGAAGTTCACCAGATGATTATTGATAACGGAGCTTATCCTTCACCTCTTGGTTATGGTGGTTTTCCCAAAAGTGTGTGTACTTCAGTAAATGAATGCATTTGCCATGGAATCCCTGATTCACGTGAACTTGAGGTCTACCACTTCATCAAGAACCATCAAAATAGCTTTTTGCTTTGATATTTTTTTAGAATTTCATTCAGCGTTGCATATGTTTCACTTTACAGGATGGTGATATTATCAACATAGATGTTACCGTATATCTCAATGTGAGTTCTTGTTCTGTTGTTTGTTCTTTATTATCTATTTGACATTCATTATTGTCTCTTTCTTATGGATAGTGAGTAAATTTTATTACTCCTCAATTATTTGGTGCCATTAATTGATCACAGAGTTACCATGGTGACACATCAGCAACTTATTTTTGTGGCAATGTTGAGGATAAGGCCAAAAATCTCGTGCAGGTAATCTTCAACGAATCTTTCTCTCAAATTGTTTTATTCAGTGCTGTTGCATTTTGATCGTATCTAACTGAATTATGTCATATATGCTTTAGGTAACTAAAGAAAGCCTAGACAAGGCGATATCAGTCTGTGCACCAGGAGTCGAGTTCAACGCAATTGGCAAAGTTATAAAGTAAGACAGAGATGTTGTATTACAAAGTCCATTTATTTCGTTTAGGGTAGTGATATGTACACATACATTTTTACTTCATACACATAAATTTAGTGGGACCACTAGGATCACACAACTAAAATTTATGTGTATGAAGTAAAAATATATGTGTACATATCACTTTTATGGTGTTTTGTAACACTACTGTTGTCTGTTGAAAAGTGTCCACTTCTGATATTTAAAGTTTTAGCCTAGTATTTACGAAATCGGCATAATTGTTCCAACTCTTTTGTCTCAAAAGTATTCACATACATAATACATTTAATTTGGCAATCATTTTCTCCCTTGTCTGGTATAATCCTCATCATATTTTATGCTTGAATGCAACTCATTTGATAGTCGATGTGTATTTGGTCTCTTCTATCTTATATATTTAAGACAAAGTGATTTTTTTTTCCCTCAAATCCAGTGCACATGCAGATAGACATCGATATGGTGTTGTGCAAACGTTTGTTGGGCATGGGGTGGGACGTGTTTTTCACAGTGATCCAGTTATTCTACACTACAGTAATTCCTATAAGCCCTCAGTTCAGTGTTTGATTTATTTCTTTTGTTCATAGCTAGTTATTAATATTGAAAAATTCTTAGGGAACAATGAACGTGGACGCATGGTGTTGAACCAGACATTTACCATCGGTTAGCTCCTCTACCTTTTCCTAGAATTTTAATATTTGCAACAAGGGCCATTCTTGCATGTTATTCGACATTCGTAATAAAGTTATGTAATTTTGTGTTCTTTTGGCAGAACCCATGTTGACAATGGGTAGTATACACCCGATAATATGGGATGATGATTGGACTGTGGTGACGGAAGATGGCAGTTTGTCAGCACAGTTTGAGCACACCCTTTTGATTACTGAAAATGGTGCTGAGATACTAACACAATGTTAGATTATGGGTTTATTTGATGGATTGGTTGGCCATTTGAACATTATCAGTTTCTTTTACCCGAGTGTATACTTTTTGTAGTCAATTGCTCAATTTGAGAAACATATATTGTTAACAGGCTTCTTTAGAGTGATCAAATACTTGTATAAGGTTCCTTTACCTCAAATGTTGTTGAACAATTATTTGGATACCAAATGTGATTTTTCTTGAGCTCTAAGAGTTTTTTAGGCGTTCCACTTCAGAATTTTGCATATGTATTTCAACTGGGTCGCAAATAGTTGGTTATCTTAATTCATTTATGTTGTAATTATAACTTCCGCATAGATTATAAGAAAAGTTGATCAACTTTATTCATATCAAATTTAACACACACTGCAAGAATGGCCTTAGGGAAAGAAAATATACAAGGAACATGATGAACAATTCATATATTGGCAGTGATCAAAGCCAAAATTCATTCAAAAAAGCCTCTAATCCGTTTTCAAAGATATCAATACAGACGTCCATCTGTTTCGCAGGAAGGATTGGCCGATTTCAAAGATTTCTGGGTGACTCTTTGCTTGTATTGACATATATCAAACCATTGTAATCAATAAATAACCTAATACTTTCCAAGTTTCTCCCACCCGAAATCCAAGTTGTAGACTTTGAGCCTTGATGTTCCAGCGACGGTAATCTTTAGGATGGTTTGGCTAAATTTCTCAGGTTATGTGACAGACATCCTTTATCAATCCATCATATATGTTCTTTAAAGTTTCACTTGTAGCATTTCCATGGAATTCAATAGGGGTGACAAACCACTAGCTTATGATATAAACATGGGAATTGATTTGCACACTTAAGGTTTTGATTCGGACACTCTATTTTGTGCATAACATAGTTGTACAGTGTTTACAGTGTGCTCTGAATACTTGTACAGTGAGTGTCCCAATCAAAATAAAGAATATGCAAACCAAACACACGAACGATGCACAAAACTAGCAAACAATTTGCAAACAACTAAACAAATTATCGGCAACGGCGCCAAAAACTTTGATGTATACCAAAAGCTTTAAATTTATAATGTTAGAAATACCGGTTAATCGACTAAAGAAACAACACGGGCAATGTACCCTTTCGAGTGTAATATAGTCTAAGGTAAGTCCAGCTCGTTCCACCGGATTTGTAAAAATTAACAGATTGTTTATCAAGAACAAAACCAATTTGATTGTCACATATCAAATGACCGAAACGTGTGTAAAGCAGAGTAACAAACATGGCATGATCTACATAACCGAAACAAGTAACAAATGACTATCATAATCGGACGAGATTACAACATCATAAAGCATATCAAAATCATAAATATATTCATTATATAAAATAAGAAATGTACCAAAGTTGCTTATGCAAGTGTTATAACTAACAAGAACTGAAACCAAAGATTCCACCAAAACAAGTACTAATCCCACAACCCAACGAACCCCTATCTAACAATTAACCCATGCTTCTAAGATGACGCTGAGACATGTTACGTACTCATGGAAATCAGCAAACAAGTCGTCAAATGGTGTGTTTGGTAACAAGGTTTATGGTATAGGACTTATAAGGATTTGGAGTGAATCCGTTTAAGTATCAAGTGTAGTATGTTTAGGGTCTGTAAGATTGGTGTTTTAGGACCTGGAAATGGTGGTAGACCAGTGGTGGGTCGTGGCTTAGAGTGGTGGTGATGGTATGGCGAGACAGAGGAGCGTTTGGATCATAGGATCTAAGGATCCTCACCTAGTTCTCCTTTTTTACAATTGATGTGTATGATAGATATTTGAGAGATATGTTTCCTGGAGCCAAATGGGTGTATTTATAGGCTAGAAAACACTTGGGGACGAAGGCAAGTGTATATGATCGATCATGGAGTTAATAGGAGCTATTAATGCTGATCAGACAAGAAGCCCGCCAAACTTTTCAGAAAGTACTCAGCTCTTTTTAGGAAAACCGCCACTCATTTTGGAAAGTACGGCGGTTACAGGGCCTTTTCAGCCTTTGACCCAAAAATAAAGTTTTAGATATTTCTCTTAGCTTTCCGTGGCCGTGAACGGGAGGTAAAACCGAGTCCGTATGCTCTAGATATGGCCAAAACAGTAGACAGGTGTCGGGAGATCTTTAACTTAAGTTTGTTTCTTCATTTAAGCTTTATATCTTCGTGTTTTTTTCCGTTTCTTCCACGACACATCACATAAACCTACAGTAGCATATTTAATCTATTAAGTATCTAAAGTTCATATAAATCATCAATATATAAGCATAAAAGCATCGATAACGCGCATAGAAATATGTATAAATGGAGCGTTATCAAAGATGCATTAACTCGCTCTTTGTCATCAATCATCAAGTTAGTGTATGTAGAATATAGTTTGATGCCTCATAATTCCATATTACATGTAGTTTCTTGGCATAAGTAGTACACTAGCTCGACCTTCGATACATCACATTCCATAACTGATAATGATTTTACAAAAACGAAACATCGCTTCAAAAGTTCTTCAATCATGATATGTCAGCAATCTTCTTCACATTAGCGCTTAGCTAAACTTTACAACGATAAATTCGATTTATATTATGTATTGACTACACTAAAAGGCTCGCTGATTTATAATGTATCAGACTATCAGCTACAACAACATTGCATGCATATAACTCTTTTTTTCATGACTATAAAAAAGGAAAGTTACAACATGAATCGAAATTACAAACTTTATAGATGCCCCCCCCCCCCCCCCCCCCCCCCACTTGAGTTCTGAAATTGACGAATTTCTAGTATTCTCCTTCATAATCATTCTCTTTTCATGACCCACGGATTTCTACTCGTAGGAACAAGATAAACTAGCAACTTCACGAGTTTTATACTTAAAAGATCTACACGGTTTTCTAGTTGAATAGGTGTAACAAAACATATAACATTTAATTAGTGTGTAGACAAAAAGAAAAGATTGACTCAACAAGGTATTCTAGAGGTATTTTGCACTAAAGGTGAGTGCAATAAAAGGTTTTTTCACAGGGTGATTTACTAATTGATGTGAATGGTCAACATACTCAAACAATTATGATACGAGATGGGCAATTCATTTAAATCCTAAAATTTCTGCCTTCTGTCCTAATTATACCAATTACACCAAGTTTTCTCGGTGCAATGCTCACTATTATAGTTTCGATATGCAAATAGGGTCAAGTTTTAAAGTATACTACAAGCCACCAACATACACTCATTTATACTAAGATTTATGTAATATAGGGAAAACGGAATAGGCTTAATCCTCATTATTGGAACATAAGGGTAAATCTGCGCTCGGGTTTATGCTAAATTATTTCAGTTAAGAAAAGCATGTCTAAATTTTTTAAATTAAGGCATATTTTTCAAAATAGACTAGTAAGAAGGAAAAGTAGTTATCATTTCTATTTTTCTCCCGCTACTTAAGATGTACAATGTCTCCATTGTACAAATATATACATTCAAAAAGAAAGAGAAAATCTAAATGAAACGGAAAACTCCCCGGATTATTGATCTGAATGATTATGGTAAAGAATGCAAACAATTATAACAATGAAGTCTTGATTCTCAACAAAACTCGTATAAAATTCCACTGTCATTCAAGGTTCTGTCAAAAGAAGACATCTTTTATGGTAAATCATACATCATAACCTAAAAACAAAAACTAAAAATAAAAATAAAAAGTAAAATGCAAACATGCCTCCTATATGGCGTATGAGACAGAAGTCCATATGTCGTATGAAAGTATACGCCGTATGTACAAGGTGTACATATGCCATATACTATGTAGAAACTAGAAGGGGGGGGGGGGAGGGTTGAATAGTTTCACCATTTCTTTTTACTTGCTAAAACATTTCGCCGTTTTTAGGTCCGGTTAATATTCTTTTGCAAACTTGTTGAATTCTACTTGTAATGTGATATCAATTAAGCTACAAACAAACATAAACAAACAAGTAATGTAAAGAGTAAGGAAAGAACACAACCAAGGAGACGCAGCGATTTATAGTGGTTCGGCACGAAGCTCACTCCTTCGTCCTACTCCACTCCCCGAGTACCACACTCGAGAGTTATCAATCACTATATCAACACACTCCTTCAGGCGAAGCAATCCGTACACAAGCTTACACAAGGTTTAACGACACTAAGCCGAATGTCAAGTTCTAATCATAGCTAGAACCAATCTACTCCAAGGCCCACGTGGCCACACGAACAAGCACTCTTGTCCAACTTAGATCTTCACCCAATCCAAGCCTTCACACAAATGACATACTTGGATCTTCACCCAATCCAAGCCTTCACACGAGACATACTTAGATCATCACCCGATCTAAGCCTTCACACAAGACACACTTGGATCATCACCTGATCCAAGCCTTCACACAATGACTCAACTAAGTCCTAACCTACACACTAGGACACCACTCTCCTCACAACAAATACATGAACTAATCTAGTTAAAAGACTTCTTGGATCTTCATCTTCTTCCAAGTTCACACACATAACTCCATCCTCGACTCACACACAAGTCGGAAGTATTTACAATATTTACAAGAATAAAATAGAAGGAAGACTAGAACCGCAACACTTGTTACGTTTGTGTGTGGACTCATGTAACATCTCGAATCTTCATCTACGTCGAGAGTTCTTTTCTTGCACTTTGCGGAAGAGGAAATCACTTATAAACATATACCAACATGTTATAGTGATCAAAGAAGAAAGGAAAATAAAACAGAAATTTTTTTATGTGTGGAAGACTCTGTTTTCTGAAAATGAGCAGTTCACAATTTATACACGACAGGAAGGAGCTGGAGGTCCCTTAAATAGGCGACGGTCCTTTATCTCTAAGGAGCCGCCGTCCACTTTGAAGGACCGTCCCGACAAACGCTCCCATTTTTGTCCTGACATGGTGAAAACTTATCTGGTGAAAACTCAACTGTTTTGGGGGAAATATAGGTGTTACAAATTTGAATTTTGAATATATTTTCTTAATAAAACATTTCTTTAAAAATACAAAAAATACTTTTGTGAAAATGTTTTGTCAAACTTAAAAATGTAAGTTTAAGAGAAAATAAAACTCTTTGATCACTTAACTAATGATTGTGTAAAGTTTGTTCATACCTGAAGTGACGTTGTAGTAGCTACATGGAAGAAACGAGTTTCCTCGATTAAAAACTTATTAACCGTAACTTTACGTAACATTGTGGAAAACTAGAAGGGGAGGGGGAGTTGAATAGTTTTACGCCAATTTGGATTATAAAACTTTGTTTTCAAAAACTTCGATTCTTGTTTATGTGAAATTCAACACTTGCACTATATGAACAATTTAATCTAACTACTAAACAAATATAATGTAAATATGAAAGATAGAAAGATCAAACCACAACACAAGGAATTATAGTGGTTCGGCTACGAAGCTCCTATTCGCCCTACTCCACTCCCCGAGTCTCGTACTCGAGAGTTTTCTTCACTATGTCAACAAACTCCCTTGTGGCGGAGAAATCTTACACAACTTTTGCTTACACCAACTTACGACACTAAGCTAAATGTCGAGTTCTAATAGTAGCTAGAACCAATTTCACGACTTCTTCATGACTTGGCACACCTTTTTCACAACTTGTACACACCACAACTACTTCACCACTACTCACTACTTCACAACTTCTTCTTCACACCACTACTTCTACTATACTTAATTACACACTGATGAGTGTGTAAATACTCATCATTTTTAGTCAAATTTGAACTGCAAAACGTTTAAAAACACTCAAAAACACACCAAAATATGAAGAAAATCCCAAAGATCGTGTTTTATATGTTTCTGATGCAAAACGAGTGAAAATAAACGAAAAACGAACAAAATTTTCATAATTGGCAGTTTCATTCCCCAAACTTTCAAAATTTGACAAAACTAGTCCCTGAGCATTTATTTTAAAGAAAAGTCAACCCAAACTTTTTAAAAGTCAAATAACATCACAAATGATCTTTGGGTGAAAAGTTTTCAAAAAGTTACAAGTTTGGTCCCTTAACTTTGAGTTTTGGCAGTTTTGATCCCTGGGCATTTTTAAAATGAAAAAAAAAATCATAAATCATGGTCCTTGGAAATTAATGACTTGGCGATTTTAACCCTTGGTGATAATTTGAAAAGTTGGCAGGAAAGGCCCCTCAAAATTCAGTTACTACAAATTTGGTCCTTAGTGGAAATATCATACGGATCCAAATACTACAGCCTGGGCCCAAGACAATTATAAAACCAACACTTAGCCCACTACATCCTTTAAACCAACACCAGCCCACCACTAACCCTGAAGCCCACAACCCTTTTTAATAATAAAAACGTAATCCCTTGACTCAGGTCAAACAAAAATCCATCTCTTTCACTCCAAACCCCCCCCCCCTCGGCGACCTGCACCCCTGCAAACATACCACTCCCATCACCATCTCCCCATCACTCTCATTTTTGTCCTCCATACCCTTTCCCCAAGAACCTCAGATGTATTACCCACTAACACCCTCCCCAATACCTCACAATCCCGTACCTAACACCATTGCCACCCTGGCAATCCTCATTCAACTTGGGCTCCAAATCAAGATGAAAGGCTAGGATCACTCAACCTTTAATTGGATGGCTGGGATTGGTCACAAAGAAGCACAATCAGATGAGGACAAGGAAGAAAAGACCAAACCCTAGAATGAGTAGTATAAATTGAAGTTATTATAAGCCTAAGAGAGCAGGCAGTTAGTTTAGGTTTTAGTTTTTAATTCAATTCTTTAATGTTTTCCTTATGTTCCCCTGTATTCAGTTTTCAAATTAATGCAATTTAAGTTTCTTCTAAAAGTTCCTTTTAATTTATTTCCCATTGCTTATTTATTGTTTGCTTTCGCTTATTCAATTAAGTCTTAGCTTAATATGTCATTTCCTCACAAGTTCTAGCTTCAAAAACCTCTTTGTTTAGTAAAAACTCAAATAGTCACCACTTAGGTAGTGTTTGGCACTGGCTCCTCTTTGGAGCTTGACTGAATTTTTACTTTCAAATACATTTGATTTAGCTTCACTTAAGTTGATTTAGTAGTTTTCGATTAAGTTTAAGCATAATTATATGGTTTCTTGGGTTTTAATTTGATTTTCCAATATATGAAGTTTAAAATTATTGTTTACAGTTTAGGTTTGATCTTATTAGACTAGGGTGTTTTTGGTAGTAATATCAGCTCATTATACTCACTATAGCATACGTTTCAGTTCTGTGTTCATAGTTGTAGGATCTAAACTCAATTTTACCCATTTCCATCCCTGCACTCCCCCATATCAGTTTATAACCCCATTTGATGCAAGTTTTAGTCTAGCTTAAGTAAGAATCTAGGTGTTTAAATTGAGTTTGCAAGCAGTTAGTAGTGTAGGGATTATCTTTGTATCCTTTCTATTTAGTTTACGGCTTGTTTGTTTGCTTAATTACCCCTGCAAAACTCACCCACCAAGCCTGCACATTAGCAGCCAACAGGTCCAAACCCGCCCCCTTTTGATCATGGTTTAGAGTAGCTTAAGTAGAAATTAGATTGTGATTTTGTTTTTAATTATAGCTTATAATTCACTCGTATTGTATTCATGCTTATTTCAGTAGGTATGACCTTAATTGGTAGCTAAAAATAGCCCTGCAATTATCCCCTTGGTTCCAACAGCCCTCAAAGAGCCATTTTTAGTTTGTTCAATACTTGGCCAATTGACCTGGAATTTGGTACGTAGCTTATTTTCCAGCTCGTTAACTTGTATAAATTTTTGGATTAATTTCTGGAATTTTTTATAAGCTTGTGCATGCTCCCAAAGTTGCCCAGTAGAACCTGCAGGCCTGTTTGGTTTGCATTCATGTTAATGTGTTTATTTCAGTTTGATTGTTGATTTAGTGTGCTTGTTCTCTTTGTTACAGCTTATTTAGGTCACCTTCAATTTATACTAGCTTTTTCCTTCTTTTGGTGTTTAGTTTGAAGTTTTTTTTTGAAGCTTTTCAAGTTAATTTTTTTTTTCATTTTTCCAAACTAATAAGTCCACTGTCAAGCTTAGCTTGTACAGTGCTTATTATGGAGTTCTAGTAAAGTTGTGTTTATTAAATTTTTCCATTTTTGTTGTTTGAGTAAGTTTGTAAAAGAAAATTCCAAAAATAATAATTTGCAAAACAGGGGTGTGTGTGGGATTCGAACCCTGGTATCTTGGTTTACTTAGTCAAAAATCACCAAGACATCATGCACCATCTGCCCTAGGTTGTATTTAAGTTATTTGTTTCCCACTCTTACTTATATAGTACTCCTTTGCCATTTTAGCCTATTAAGCTTTTCAGCTTATTTTCTGCTTATTAACTAAGCTTTTCATAACTTTTATATTTTTCCTAGTTTATTTATACTAATTAGCATTTTTAGAAAAAGTTTCAGATTTTTAGAATGGTTTTAATATTTGTTAGAATTTAATTAGTGTAAAATAGCTTTTAATTCATAGTAATTAGAATTGTAATCATAAAATTAATTTTTTTTTTTTTTTTTTTTTTTTAATTATTTGGTCATCTAGTACGTAGGAAAATTGTTTGTAAACCCGTAGGACGTTTTTATCTTAACTTTCACGTTTTATTTTGTACATTGACGTTTATTTTTAAATAAACGTCACGTTTTTAAATTAGGTTACGTTTTATGATTCCTGATACCTAATTATGTTTTCCCGTAGTGTTTTAGGTTTTTCCTAGTTTGTTAGTTGCCTTAGGTTAACTCATTTTTACCTTCGTTCGTAAATTTTAAATTTCGTTAATTTAACGTATCGTAAAACCAAATAACCCTTCCAATCATACAAGATTTTAATCCCAATCTCATTCGAAGCTTTCCATTCACACCTCGTTGGGGTACGACCTGGGAAATCACTTCCCGGTCTCACAATTTGAATATCACTTTCACAAGTTTTGTGAGGTAATCGTTTTCCTAAACGGTTTACTCGTATTACTTCACGTCTATTTGTCTCACGATAAATTAGACCTCACGTTTGTTGATATTCTGATAAATTGTTTTTACACACACCAAAACACAACGAATCAAATGGCGCCGCTGCCGGGGAGGCTGTGTGTCGAAAGTCTCGATAAGGTTTAGACGATTAGTCTTGTAGAACCTTTGCAAGAAGTTACGTTTTCATAAAACTTATAAAAAAACCAAAAATATTTTTCTTTTGTTTCTATATATGTATTATATCTATAAAAGATAAGAAAATCACAAAAAGATTTTCCCGTTTCTTTGTTTAATAATAACAACATTAAAATCTTACCACCGCAAACCAAGGCAGAACACCTACCAACTGGGGGTGTGACCATGATAAGTTCCCAAATCAAAGATCAAAACTTTCCTTTGTATCACTTACATCTTGGAAAACTTTTAAACGAGAAACACACTTTAAGAGGAGTCGAAACGGTATGCGGCGATCCTACGAACTTCGCCCAGTGAGAGATCCATTCTTCTCTCCCGTTCCTTTGTGCGTTTTTCCTTAAAGGTTAACCTTACGTTCTTGATTATTGGTTTAAGTTCCCCTGTCTTTATGAGTGGTCTTGTTTTAATTGTTGTGTTTTTCGAAAAACCCAAAAATAATCTTCGTCTCCTATACGTTTAATTCTCGTCTTCTTATCCTCTTAACCGTTGAATTCTTCCTTCTTATCCCTCATTAATGTTTAATTCTTATGTCATCACTAGACTATAAATGTTTTCATTGTGAAGGTCCGGTGGATGACAATCTTCGTTGTTACAAGTGTGGGTGTGAGTGGTGTGGAAGTGATATTAGAGACGGATTTTGTAAATGGTGCAAAGTATATCCGAATGCTTTCAATGATTCTCAAAATTCTTCCGACTACTCCTCACATCTCGAAATACGTACTATTAATGGCAAACCGTCAAGAGTCGATCCACACCTCTCATGATTTACGATTCGAAGTTTATCAAGCAAACGTACTGAGCTTAAAATGGTGACTAAAATAAACGAGTTGCCGGATCATCACGTTTATCAAGAACAAAAACCGGGGACCATAATGGAAGTGGTAGAAATCCTTAGCTCTCATAGCACACCACTTGTCCCACCTCCGGATTTTTCAAAATGTTCTTCGAGACTTGATAATCATTCGAATTATTTTGTTGATTCTTTGAATGGTCTGATCCCTTCTCTAAGGCAATCGTTTATTCCTTGCGTCGGTTGTGGTGAGCCACATTTCGGTCTACCATGTCGTTGGTGCACGTGTGAACGATGTGGTAATGATATTCAAAACGGAAGTTGTTTGTTTTGTGGTTCGAGTAATTCATTCGCTTACGATTCTAATCCGAGCTTTTGCAATGAGCCACAAAACAATTTCATTTCATATGAGCATAATCCGTGTTATCAAAATTGCAATGCCGAATCGTTTCAAAATGCACCAACTTCACAACAATGCGGTTGTGAGTATTGTGGAGGTCCACATTTTAGCACCGATTGTCAAACTAGGAATCTTTTTCCTTGTAACAACAATTATCACGACCAACCTCCACAGTACCAAACTTTTGAAACACAACCTCAACCATTTCCTCAAGAACTTTTGCAAAATGTCTTAAATACTTCAATTGATCTTAAGGATTTGGTTAACAAACCTGCTTCGGAAGAACCTCGTCCGAAGTCTTACAAAGAAATACTAGCTGAAGAAGCTGAAGAAACAGCTAGAGTAAGATTTCGAATGCGTAAAACTATCATCTTCGATGACGATGACGATAATGATGATGAAGATACCCTTGATATTCGTCAAGGCTCATCAAATTCATCAGTTGTGGTTCCTTCCATGAAAAATCAGGGAGAAAATAATGTGACGGAGAAATTACTAGCAGATGATCAAATGGAACTTGTACAATCCATGAATGCTAGCTCCTCTCAACTCCCTCAGTCTATTGATATCACACCCGAAGTTCACACTCACTCTCTGAATATGGGGGATGAGCATCTTAGCACTGTTCTTGAAACGGAATCGAACGAATTCATAAAGTCTAGTGTTGAGAACCTTGTCCAAATCCCAGGAGAGTCACAGGGAACTTTTGATCATATGTGTGATTCACCTTCCCCTCCTGAAAATCCAAAAGATCATTTTGAAACTTTCTCCGACTTTGATGATGATTGTACATCTTATGGAGAAGTTGAGTATGTAGAGGCATCATTGCCTCATTCTAATGTTGACCTTCACCTTGAGGAGTTCACAGAAGAACTTACTCACATCAATCCACTTCCATTGGGAGTGATGATGATCTGTTTGATTTCGAAGCCGATCTGGGAGAAATTGAAAACCTTTTAAATCCTAATCCCAACATCGAGCTTAGTAGTTCACATACTGATGAAAATTCTCTATCTTCTGGAAACATCAGTCATGTGGAAGGATTACCTTCTAAGCAAGTCAGCTTAGAAGAAGAGAATGATGAAACTGACACTAAAATTAAAGATGAAGCCCTTCGTGCTACATTATTAAATGTCAGTCACCTCATCTCTAAAATTGAGGTTTTCAAAGAGAAACCTATTTCATCTCCTATCCCCATTAAGGATAGTGACATTTTCTCCGATGATCCTATTCCGGAGTTTGAAGCCTTTACGTTTGATCCTATGGGAGAGAAGATTAGTGGCAGTACCACTTCTCATTCTCATAATTCTCCCCCGATTATGAATCATTTACCTTCAATGAGTTCTCCTGTGAACTCACTCACATCAATCCCGAATATGATTCATTCACATTCGAGGAGTTCTCCTGTGAACTCACTCATATCATATCTCCATCGGAGTATGATAACTTCTATTTTGATCTAGACACACCCGGGATATGTCTTGATCACATGAGCTTAAATGATGAGATTCATGATGATGAATCCATGAATCCTCCTCCTGATGATGATGAGTTAGTCAAGATGTTTATCATGACTTTCTTTCTCTTTTTCACCTATCGGGTGACTTCTCCTGTTCTTCATTCTTTCGGGAATGAAGACATTATATTTGACCCTGGCATCACCGCTTATAGTTTATACTATTTTGAGCCGGGTACTTATCTCATCGGTGTGGAACTTTCACGTGCTTCAAATGTTTGTCCAAACATCTTGAATGAAAGTCCGATTGAGATTGTTTCTTCCACATCTTGCTTCCCCAAGAACCAATGAATTTGGGGTCGAGTCAAGCTAGCGACTCGGTAAACAAAAATAGTAGCATGTACTTAGGGTTTTCACCCTAAGTGTAGGGGAGTTACCCAAACTGTGGTTACCAACAAAGTGAAAAACAAAAATGGTGTTTTCACATTTAGCTTGTAATGTTGCCCTTTTACGTTCAAAGAGTCGGCATAATAGCCGGG
Organism: Artemisia argyi; assembly: GCA_030686995.1. Classification (NCBI taxonomy): domain Eukaryota; kingdom Viridiplantae; phylum Streptophyta; class Magnoliopsida; order Asterales; family Asteraceae; genus Artemisia; species Artemisia argyi. The sequence continues at coordinate 71,592,330 of CM060689.1, forward strand.
ACTTTGAATATTGAGGACAATATTCAATTCTAAGTGTGTGGGGGGGGGGGGGGGGGGGGGAATTCTAGCGAATTTTATCACATTTTACCATCTAGTACCCCCATTTTTGGCCAAAAATTAAAAAAAAAAATTTCACTTGTGCTTCAAATTTTTTTTTTGTGGTTATCAGTCCGCCTTGTCTAAACAACAAAAGGATTGGCTAATCCAGGAGCAAACGGCTCTTAGTAAAGATAACTCAAATCCATTGATGGCTTGCAATTTGCCCAAAATTGTATGGTACCTCAACTCGCCATATCCTTAAAAGCAAATGAGTTGGCTAGCCCGCAAGATTATGGCTTGTGGTAAAGGCAGTGGAAAAACCATAATTGGTAATCAACTCACCAAGATGTTGACTGTTCCATCAAGAGTTGGCTAGTCCAGAAGCAAACGGCTTCTGGTAAAGACAAATCAAAACCGTTGAAAGCTGGTGGTTTGCTAAAAATCACATGGTCATCGGATGGACCATAATTCTTACTTGAACCCAAAACATTCGGCTACTCCAGAAGTGATGGCTTTTGGTAAAGATACTTCAAATCCATTAATTTTTCTCAAAAAGATTGCTAGGTACTAGCAATAGCTTAGTGTGGGGGATTGATGAGTGTGTAAATACTCATCATTTTTAGTCAAATCTGAACTGCAAAACGTTTAAAAACACTCAAAAACACACCAAAATACGAAGAAAATCCCAAAGATTGTGTTTTTTATGTTTCTGATGCAAAACGAGTGAAAATAAACGAAAAACGAATAAAATTTGCATAATTGGCAGTTTCAGTCCCCAAACTTTCAAAATTTGACAAAACTAGTCCCTGAGCATTTATTTTAAAGAAAAGTCAACCCAAACTCTTTAAAAGTCAAATAACATCACAAATGATATTTGGGTGAAAATTTTTCAAAAAGTTACAAGTTTGGTCCCTTAACTTTGAGTTTTGGCAGTTTTGATCCCTGGGCATTTTTAAAATGAAAAAAAATCATAAATCATGGTCCTTGGAAATTAATGACTTGGAGATTTTAACCCTTGGTGATAATTTGAAAAGTTGGCAGGAAATGCCCCTCAAAATTCAGTTACTACAAATTTGGTCCTTAGTGGAAATATCATACGGATCCAAGTACTACAGCCTGGGCCCAAGACAATTATAAAACCAACACTTAGCCCACTACATCCTTTAAACCAACACCAGCCCACCACTAACCATGAAGCCCACAACCCTTTTTAATAATAAAAACGTAATCCCTTGATTCAGGTCAAACAAAAATCCATCTCTTTCACTCCAAAACCCCCCCGTGACCTGCACCCCTGCAAACACACCACTCCCATCACCATCTCCCCATCACTCTCATTTTTGTCCTCCATACCCTTTCCCCAAGAACCTCATATGTATTACCCACTAACACCCTCCCCAATACCTCACAATCCCGTACCTAACACCATTGCCACCCTGGCAATCCTCGTTCAACTTGGGTGCCAAATCAAGATGAAAGGCTAGGATCACTCAACCTTTAATTGGATGGCTGGGTGTGGAAGGATTCTCTATATTGATTTGTGCAAACACTTGCGATGTTAATCTCAGTAATGTGTTTAGGATATTTATGAATGAATGTGAGTTAGCACGCGGAATTTACTAAAACACACTAAAGGAACAAAGGTGATGAATTAGTAAATGAGAATGAACACAACATGAATAACACAAAATGATTCAATATTATTGATGAAATAATACGGGTGATCTAAACTATCACCAGGATTACAAGTGTAGCCTTGAATCTTTGATACGTGAAAGGGTTTAAATATGGAAGTTATGCATGGGAAAGTTGAGTGTAAGAGATATCTAAGAAGGTGTCTTAAGGGTTCCTTTTGTAGTATAAGGAGCCCTTATTACAAGTGGTCAAGTTGCTTAATATAATATATTAGAGGTTTATCTTATCCTAATATTACACCTTTCAAGGTAAAACACTCCATTATATCTACTGAGACTTCTGTACTACTTCTACTTAACGTATAACTTTGTACAAAGACTAATAATACAACTAAATATCTTTAAATAAAATATAACAACTTGTCATGAAAACTGGCAGGACCTTCTTTAACTAGCAGTACCTTCTTACCCAGAAGGTACTGTTAGTATATCTTCAACATCAGCAAAACTGAAGAGGCAGGCTTAACTATCACTAGCAGGCTCTTCTGACAGACTCTTTACTTTGTGCATTTTATTCCCAACAATCCTCCCCTAAACTTGTTATTCCCATATAAAATAACCAAGTTTCTTTGTGAATAAAATTCATACCTTGAGGATTTGAGGGAACTCTTCCAAAAACCTTATCTTTTTCTCCTTAGGCTTTCATACTGATCAAATATGCTCTCCTTCAATCTTTTGACTGCATCAGTCTCTTCTTCACACAAAAGCTTATTGGAGATCAAGACTGATAATACTTCATAGCTTAAAGGATACTCCTTCTCACCTAGCATAAAGAGCTCTATTTCACTCTGAGTGGAAAGATGATGAACATGACTCATGTTGAAGTATTCCCATGTAACAGATAAATCATAGTAAGGAAATTTCCAATGAGTATCAGAAGGATTTGGATCATATAATCTACTGAACTCAACCTATAGCTCTTGTTCCTTTGCATCTGGCTTATACTTGGTTTTCAGCTTCTCTTGAACTAATACCCATAATTCATTTAAATCCATTCTGTTACACGCTCTAAGAAGATTTTCAAAGTTCTTGAAAATCTCAACCTTGTTTCCAACTCTTGTTATCTTCCATGCTTTACCAAACTTATCATTGTAGATTTCCCAATCTATGACTGGATGCCTTGCATGTAAAGGTTCAGCAAAAATAATTTGTGGAACATGGACAACCATTTCTCTTGTCTGAACAGAAGGCAATTCTGCTTTCTCTGCTTGTTCCTTCTGATCTCTTTTCTTCCTTTGGAAGATTTTTCTTGTGTATCCATAAGAAAACAGGTTTTGTTTCTTCTGTAAGCCTCTAAGTATAGAAGCTTCAATTCATCAAAAGATTTACCTTTGAGTTGATGATCCTTCATGTTCACCTCTCTTTTCAGATATATCTTGAAGAACTTCTTCTGATCTGCTTCAGAATGTGGCATTTTAAATCCTTTCTTCTGATTCTTCTGGATCTGCTGATAGACATCATCCAATGCCTCTTGATTGTATTTCTTGGTGATGAAATCATTGAGCTTGATTGTCATTTCATCTGAGCTGAGAGACTCATCACACACCAGAGTGTAAGCTTCACCTCTTACAATTGGATCAATGGAAATAATGTATTGCAGCTGAGCATCAAACTTTTCTTGCAACATTCTTGATTCTTCATCAGCCCTCAAAACTTCTTCATCATGAAGCTGTTTGGACAACTTTTCATCTACAGCCAATTGTGCTTGCTCTTTCTGTTTCATCTTTTTAGGCTTTGGTTCATCTTCAACCACAATTTTCTTGCCTTTGTCTTTTGGTGAAGATACTGGACTTGGAGCAGCAGATTGTTCATCAGAAACAAGAAACCTCCCCTGAGGCTGTGATCCTCTCTTTCTTTTGTAAGACACTTGATCAGATCCTTTTAAATTCATAGCTAATAGCCTCTATATCCCAGCAGGCTCTTGCTCTGCTTCAGCAGTATCTTGCTATGCTTCAGCAGTATCTGTTGCAGCAGTATCTTTCAGGCTAACAGGCTCTTTTTCGTGAGTAGCAGGCTCTGTTTCTTGAATAGCAGGCTCTTCATCAATCAGCTCTTCATCAATCACTGGAGTTCCTTCATGAAACTGAAATTGAATCTCTTCTTCATTTTTAGAACTACCCATCCTCCCCTTTTTGGAAGAGAGACCCAAACCCTCTGCATCTGAACTTGAGGAACTAGAAACAACCAATTGAGATGTTCCTTTACCCTTCAACAATTTCACCTTCAACTCTAATTTCTCAACCCTCTTAACTAACTTGGTGTTGATCTCTGTAAAATGTTTGTTTTGACTTTCAAGAGTAGTTTGCAAGTGCAACACTTGATCCTTTAATTCCCTGATAGTCTGAGCATCTACACTTTGTTGTGGAGGAGATTGGGGTGGTGAGTTATGATGTGATAATGATAGTGATGTTGTAGATGGTGTTTGTGTTTATTGATGAGATGGTAATGGTACTGGTGATGGTGGTGTGACTGATGGTATTGTTGGTGTGAGTGATGGTACTGGTGATGGATGTGGTGATGAATGATCAGGTTCTTCAGAATGTTGTGGTAACATTTCCTCAAAAAGTGGTACTTCTTCTCCTTGAAAACCAATTTTCATGTTTGAAAACAACTTGTGTGTAAGTTTGGGTGTTTTAAAAGGTTTGTTTGGGGGAAGTAACAAATGTTTGGATTTGTTGATGAGGCACTGAATGAACCTTGGGTACATCAAAAATTTTGTTTCACTGTCCACATTTTTAACCAATCCTTCAAAAATGTATTTTGAGAAGTTGAATTTCTTGTTTGTTGCCAGGCAAATGAGAGCTACAGCCATGTTACCACTAAATTGCTCCCATGAGGTTTTCTTTTGGCTTAAACAATGAAGGATGGTATGAATCAAAAATCTCCATTGAGGGGTAAAATGCTTTTTAAGAAATGTAAGCTTTGTAGAAGTTACATTATACCCCATTTTTGTCAAATTTTCAAAAATTTTAGTATCAGGTAATTGACTAATGCCATCTGAATCATCCAAACGAAGATGTCTTCTAATGGATGATTCGGTAAAAGTCAAGGTTCTACCATCCACTTTGACCATTAACTCTTGAATCCCATCCCTAAGAGTGTTAACTTTAGCAGTTTGCCAAAATTGTGAAATTTTAGATTCAAAAATAGTGGGATTCACGAGTAAAGTAAACCTGACATAAGAATTGTTTAGAAAATCCACTGCTTGATGAAAAGTTTCATTGTCATCAGACTTTTCTAAAAATGCTAATTGGTTGTGACGTTTGACAAAACTTAGACGAGCCATGGTGAAAGGTTTGATGAAAATTTTGATTTCAATGGTGGGATTTTATTGTTGTACTGGTAGAAGATGAAAGGTGAGTGTGAATTATGATAAGGATTGATTATGAGAAAAATGACTTTTGACCGACTATAAAAGATATGGATAAGTAATTGAAGAGGCGGTCAAAAAGATCTTTTATTACAATAACTATATCCTTAATTCGAGGAAAACATGAATAATTCACAAAAATACCCTTTAAAAACAACGGCTATATTTTAACCTGACAGACTCAACGGCTATGTAGCAGTACCATTTTACTCTACCAGTACTAAAATTTGAACTACCAGTACCTTGTTTTTGAAATAAAACTTGGCAGTCTCTTTGAAATTTTAGAAAATATCCCTTATAGTTTTTAGCAAACTATCAGCTGTCAACGGATTTGATAAGTCTTTACCAAGAGCTGTTTGCTTTGGACTAATCATTTTGTTAAGTTTTTGAAACTAGGTGAACTGATTACCTTATAGTTTTTAGCAAACTATCAGCTATCAACGGATTTGAGAAGTCTTTACCAAGAGCCGTTTGCTTTGGACTAGTCAGCTCTTAAAGTTTTGAAAAACTTGGTGAACCGATTACCATTTCCACATCCTGATTTTGTTAGCAATCTTGAGTAACCTGAAATGGTTAGTTGTAAACCAAAAGAACAGAGTGCAAAGCACTTGTTTTATAGCATTGTTAACATTTGAACATCAAGATGAGCAAAAACAGAGCAAACTTTGAACTAACAGTACCAATTTTGTACTGACAGTACCTTATGACTAACTAGCAATACCATGATTAGAGGCCAGAACTTGTTTATTTATATACAAAACACATGTTTTTCAAAGATTTATCATACCAATACCTGCTACCAGGTATTTAAACCTACCTAAATCATAAGCTTTGATGAGAAGGTCTGCAAAATTATTTTCAGAATCAATTTTGACAACTTGAATTAACCTTTTCTCATTACAATCTCTTATGAAATGGTGTCTGATTTCAATGTGTTTTGTTTTTGAATGTTGATCTGGATTTTTAATGATACAAATAGTACTGCTGTTGTCAATGTAAATAATGGTGTTAAGAAAATTGTACCCATAGTCAAGCAATTGATTCTGGATCCAAAGAACTTGGCCACAACAACTTGCACTTGCAACATATTCTGCTTCAGTTGTAGAGTTGGCCACCATTGTTTGCTTCTTGCATTGCCATGATATGAGTCTGCAACCAAGAAATTGACATCCACCAATTGTGGATTTTCTGTCTAGGGTTGCACCAGCATAGTCACTATCTGAGTAAGCTACCAAATCAAAAGATGATTCCCTTGGATACCATAGACCCAACTTAGGCTGGCCCTTTAGGTATCTGAAGATCCTTTTGACTGCTGTGAGATGAGAAACTTTTGGATTGACTTGAAACCTTGCACATACACATACTGAGAACATGATATCTGGTCTTGATGATGTAAGGTACATTAGGGACCCAATCATTGATCTGTAGTTGTGCACATCAACATCTTCACCCTCAATGATGAGGCGAAAAATGATCCGTTTTTAGGGGGTCATTTAAGCCCGAATCCGACTTTATTTGATCAAATATTGCCCTAAATCGTTCCTTTTGTGATTTTAGGTGTTTGGAGAGTGAATTCTGGAAAAGAAGCTATTTTGGACGTTTTTGAAGCATAAAAGTGAAGAAAACGGCTAAGTACCAAATTTCCATACTGAAAATACAAGGTGACGGCGTCAAGACCACCATCTTGACGGCGTCAGACATGAGGAATTAAACACCGAAGGTGGTGACGGCGTCAGAAGGATTCGTGACGGCGTCAAAGTGGCAAAATTAATATACCGTGGGTGGTGACGGCGTCACATAGGCCGTCATAAGTGGATCAAGGCCGTCCGAGGAAGTATATGGCGGCGAGGTGACGGCGTCACAAGTAACTCTTGACGCCGTCAGCCTATTTTTCCTATATATAGTTTTCTAGTTTTTTCATTAAAAGAGAGAAGTTTTGGTGAAACCCTAAAGACGATTTTGGTGCCTCTTTTACAGGTTTTTCAAGGGTTCCAAACCCTTGAGACCTTGCATTGTAATTGAGATAAGTGTACTTTCAATTCAATCAATATGTCTATGTGTTGGTTGTTTATATCTTGTTCTTGTCTCAATTCCATTATGCTAGGCTAGATCTCTTTTGTGTTTGCTTAGATCTAATGAAACCTAGATGTTGATTATGTGTTGATTACTTGTCTATTCTTGTTTTGAATGAATGATTTATATGTTAGGCTTAAGAAAACTGGCAGATCTCCAAATGGTAACATGCTTGAACGTCTTAAGAAACATGAACCGAGGCGTACTAGGTCTTTATTGGTTGTATTTAATGCATGAGCCACTGTTTACAATCCCTATAGTTGTGCTGGGTCATGGTGTAGGAGGAGATAAGAGCTCATAGAGTTGGGGAGTTATGTATGCCACCCCACGAATGGTATTAAGGAATACAATCCGTCATTCATACAAGTGTAACAAGTAATTAACATGTAAAAGATATCTAGGGAATAGTGAAGTCTAAGTAAACACAATTTCTCCAATTACTGCTCACAACTTTAGTATAATTTAGTTTAATTTCATTTTCATTATTTTAATAGCTTTGGGTTAGTTGAATAGCAACTAATTCCGCCCACTCTTCCAAAACCCGAGATTTTACTTGCTTTCATAAAAATATAAAAATACAAAAAATAATCATCTCTCACCTCTAGAACTATTAATTAGGTTTTCTAATCCTAGCGACACTATTCCTAAGCTGAACGATCAATCCCCCGGTACTTGTCACTATACTATACTACAACGATCAGGTACACTGCCTGGTGGGGGTTGTAAGCTTCTCGAGATCCCTCGAGAGGTAAAGCAAGGTGCGATTCCCACGCATCAAGTTTTTGGCGCCGCAGCCTGGGGAATAGTTATTGTCTAGGTTAGGATTTCTTTTTATTAGGTCTACTTGCTAGATTCCTTTCTAGTAAGATTTTATTTTTATTTTTAGGTCTTCTTTAGTCTATCTTTTTCTTTGTGTGTTTGTTCGTAATTTCCATTGACTATTCCCTTCACCATTATGGAGTACGCGAATCCACCATACCACCAACCAAAAAGGCCATTCTACCCTGTTGACATCTCGAATTTCAAACAATATCGAGATGAACCCATATATGATGCATGGACTCGTTTTAAAATTTTACTTCAAAAATTCCCTCATCATAGTTTCTCTTTATCATCCCTAACCGAAACCTTTTACTATCGTGTCAGCCAATGTGACCAAATGCGCATCGATGATTTTGCCAATGGGGGCCCTAGGGAATTAAATGATGAAGAAGCGTGGGATACCATAGAAAACTGTGCCCAATATTATTATAGAGTAGACAACCCAACAAACAACATCACAAATCAATCAAAAACAATTTTGAAGGAGCAAACAGGAAGTTTGTCTGGGGATGAATATACTCATGTTGAGATACCTAGTTGGATGGCACCTAATATCATAGTACAAAACAAACATATAGGTAATCTAGGTACAATGAAGGATGAGGTGGATAATCCAAGCCCACAAAGTACCCCACAAGTCCTACCATCATTTGAGGCACATACACCGCCCGTGACTTACCTGGAGGAAGTAGAAGAGACTATAGGAACCCCAATTGAGGTAGAACCCTTGGACCAAGCACCACTAGAGGATATAGGTTTGAACACTTGTCGTGATAACCTTACTCCTAGTTCTAGGGAAGTTCCTAGTTTTGATGAACCGGAGTCTCAACCAAAACCATTACCTAATCTTCCATCCTTGGATGAAGATTTAGGAATTGAAATAGGTCCCGATCCACCCATCAAACCATGTAGTCCGGGTAGTTTTACGTTGAAGGTAGTAGACCCCATGCCTTGTAGAGAAGAAGCCAACATAGGAGTGGACCATGACCTTACATACTTACATCACCCATTCATGATTGATCGTAAGAAACATTATGGGTTTAAACCGGGTTTGTTAGGTCAAGATGGATCCCCAACTAGTAATCTCTTGAAAATGATTGAAAATGATCCCTTTCTAGGAGAAAATCTTGATTCACCTATTAACCCGATTGAATTAGGTAAGGTTATGATGATAGGGGCACAACCTTTTGAGCATATAATTCATCCACCACTCTTTCCTCACGTGGCATATTCACACCGAGATGGTGTGTATCGCTACTACCACCCACACTTAATCCTAAGTGTAGGGAAAACCTCACCTTTATCTGTGAAATAAGGGTAGAGTCAGGCTCGTGACTCGAACAAAAACAAGCGCTTATTGGGAGGCAACCCAAGCTTTATTTTGTTTGTTTGTTTGATTGTTTATTTTGTTTGTTTGTTATTTGCTTCCGTATGCATGTTTTATTTTTATTGTTGGTTAATCATGTTTCTCAATTAAAATGTAAAATACTTTATTATGTTGTTTGGCCTAGTCTTAACTTCAACCTAAAGGTATTTTTGCAAAAGATAGGTGTAAGGGGAAACCCCAAATATGTTTTTAAGAAACAAACCGATCATGATTCTCCACAATATTTAATGAACATGTATATTCGTACTTGTTAGAGTCAAATGCTTGTATTGAGTCATAATGAAGTTTTGCAGGATTTTCCAGGAAGTAGGACAAAGTTTTTCCAGAAATTTTCCGGAAACTTAACATAAGAATTTCTGCAGGTCCATTCTGACGGCGTCAGGGTATTGCTCTTGACGGCGTCAGGAGTTAAAATCTGGAAATTTTACCGGTTTTATTTTTCTAACGGAGTCTTATGGTTTTTGTGGATTATTAAGTTTTATAATCTCCAGGAAATCTGCAAACTTCATTCCACAAGCATTATATCTTACTTTGTTTTCTAGGATTTAGTAACTTATATAGGATGCCGCCGATTTTACGCGAGGTTGCCTTGTCTATTGTTGTCAGGATTTACAGGTTATTTATGACTAGAAGATGATTTATATTCTGGAAGGGAAGCTTTGATTGTTCGTTTTCTTGGAGGAAGATTTAACCTGGCCAACCTATAATCCATACCGAGCGAATCAGGGGAGTATTTGATTTCATTCTCTTTACTTTTTAACTTTTACATTCTTTACTTGAACATTGGGGACAATGTTCATCTTAAGTGTAAGGGGAGGGTAAAAAGATGATACCTTACATATGCACTTTCGCTTGAGTTTGTTTTGTTTGATAGTAGATGTGTAATAAAACTACGAGAAATACTTGTTAGTGTAATTTTAGCGCCAAATTTAAAATTTTTTACAACATTTAGGAGTGAAACTTTAGCCATAGCAAGCGTCTCATGGATAGGAGGTTGTATGACTAGCACATAACCGTATGTTCATAAAAATTTTCCACCCAAAAATGTGAGGTTCGCCTTTAGATTTGATAGGAAAAGCATTCATTATTAGTGCTTATGAGTGTACCGGTAGCATTTAGATTCTAGAACTTGCGTTAGTGATGCATCCCGAGACCGCTAGTGAGACTACATTCGTGTGGTAGGATTTACTACATGATAAGAGGCATTAGGATCACCCTTGTGTTAAACCCGTATTATAATTACTTGACCATTTAAGTCATATTACTTGGCTAGTTAAGTCAACTAATTTTTCCCACACCCTTAGCGTTGTACTCATTTTTAGTACACGAAACCCCTAGTACACCCCTCCGAGCCTATCTTTTCATTTCTAACTTTAAGCATCTTACTTAAAGGAAGAATTTGTTACACCCCACTTAAATGTACACCCAAATCGCCTTAGCCTTCCGTGTATGCGCTCATTTTTAGTGCATTATTGTTATTTGTTAAACCCTAAGTTAACTTTCTAATTGTTACATGGTTGCTAAGTCGAGTCATATCCTTGTGCATATTGTTTTGGGACGATTGGGACTCATGGGTAAGTACTTATTTTATGGAGTAATGGGGGAAGAACACCACTTATTACCCCCATATGTACGTTAATCTTAAAAGTGCTCCAAGTGTTTTAATTTTCTTAATTCGAGTCATTAGATTAGTTTAATGTAAAGTATGTAAAGATTCAAGTGTAAGGGGAATGCTCATACCCCTATGATGTATTATTTTGGATGGTAGGGTAAGAGTGTATGCAAAAAAAAAAAAAAAAAAAAAAAAAAAAAAAAAAAAATCGAAAAAGTCAAGAAAAAGAAAAAAAAAATAGAAAAAGAAAAGAGAGAAAAAACATACGGACTACCATCCCGTTTTCATTCTATGTTTATTTTATGTTTTTGTTATTTTTCATTTATTAGCTTAAGTCGAGTCTAGTCTTGGCTTAGCAATGCCATCTTGTACATGTAATTAACTGAGATTGTTAACTCGCCACCAGTAAAACTTCCTTTATCCAACAAAACCGTGTAATTCATATCCCTACACCTAACATTATAACCCTTTAAAAGACCTCTTTGATAGTTTATCCTAGGTGCTTACGCCATGTGGTGGAGGTTTGATCCTTTCCCAAGCCTATGGTAATCTATTTTGCTATGACAGGTAGTGAGAGATATCTTCCATTTCCATAATGTTATATTACTTTATTACACCCGAGAGATGTGAGTATCTAAACACTATTTGTGAGGTGCTTGTGTATGACCTCCATGCTTGTCTATTGGTCTTTAGTGGAACGATTATTTGTTGTAATTACTTTTATATTAGTGTTAAATGACCCCTAACTTGTCTTTTGAGTAGAATAAAAGCTCATTTGCTTGAGGACAAGCAAATCTCAAGTGTAAGGGTATATGATGAGGCGAAAAATGATCCGTTTTTAGGGCTTATTTAAGCCCGAATCCGACTTTATTTGATCAAATATTGCCCTAAATCGTTCCTTTTGTGATTTTAGGTGTTTGGAGAGTGAATTCTGGAAAAGAAGCTATTTTGGACGTTTTTGAAGCATAAAAGTGAAGAAAACGGCTAAGTACCAAATTTCCATACTGAAAATACAAGGTGACGGCGTCAAGACCACCATCTTGACGGTGTCAGACATGAGGAATTAAACACCGAAGGTGGTGACGGCGTCAGAAGGATTCGTGACGGCGTCAAAGTGGCAAAATTAATATACCGTGGGTGGTGACGGCGTCACATAGGCCGTCATAAGTGGATCAAGGCCGTCCGAGGAAGTATATGGTGGCGAGGTGACGGCGTCACAAGTAACTCTTGACGCCGTCAGCCTGTTTTTCCTATAAATAGTTTTCTAGTTTTTTCATTAAAAGAGAGAAGTTTTGGTGAAACCCTAAAGACGATTTTGGTGCCTCTTTTACAGGTTTTTCAAGGGTTCCAAACCCTTGAGACCTTGCATTGTAATTGAGATAAGTGTACTTTCAATTCAATCAATATGTCTATGTGTTGGTTGTTTATATCTTGTTCTTGTCTCAATTCCATTATGCTAGGCTAGATCTCTTTTGTGTTTGCTTAGATCTAATGAAACCTAGATGTTGATTATGTGTTGATTACTTGTCTATTCTTGTTTTGAATGAATGATTTATATGTTAGGCTTAAGAAAACTGGCAGATCTCCAAATGGTAACATGCTTGAACGTCTTAAGAAACATGAACCGAGGCGTACTAGGTCTTTATTGGTTGTATTTAATGCATGAGCCACTGTTTACAATCCCTATAGTTGTGCTGGGTCATGGTGTAGGAGGAGATAAGAGCTCATAGAGTTGGGGAGTTATGTATGCCACCCCATGAATGGTATTAAGGAATACAATCCGTCATTCATACAAGTGTAACAAGTAATTAACATGTAAAAGATATCTAGGGAATAGTGAAGTCTAAGTAAACACAATTTCTCCAATTACTGCTCACAACTTTAGTATAATTTAGTTTAATTTCATTTTCATTATTTTAATAGCTTTGGGTTAGTTGAATAGCAACTAATTCCGCCCACTCTTCCAAAACCCGAGATTTTACTTGCTTTCATAAAAATATAAAAATACAAAAAATAATCATCTCTCACCTCTAGAACTATTTCTAATCCTAGCGACACTATTCCTAAGCTGAACGATCAATCCCCCGGTACTTGTCACTATACTATACTACAACGATCAGGTACACTGCCTGGTGGGGGTTGTAAGCTTCTCGAGATCCCTCGAGAGGTAAAGCAAGGTGCGATTCCCACGCATCACTCAACATCTTTGTGTAACCCCTTTTCTGGATCCATTGGTGTACTTGTAACCTTTGAATCTGCAAACCCAAATTTCCTTAGGATCTCAGCTACATACTTATCTTGGCTGATAAATATGCCTTCATTTGATTGTTTCACTTGGAGACCCAGAAAGAAAGTAAGTTCCCTCATGGAACTCATTTCAAACTTACTATGCATAAGGTTTTCAAACTCTACACACAATTCCTGATTTGTGGATCCAAAGATAATGTCATCAACATAAATCTGCACCAGCAAGATGTCTTTCTTGGTTCTTTTGATGAACAAAGTTGGATCAATCTTGCCTCTTTGAAATCCATTTTCCAATAAATAGAAAGCCAATGTTTCATACCATGCCCTGGGAGCTTGGTGTAGACCATAAAGAGCTTTGGTAACCTTGTACACCTTGTCTGGATATTCTGCATCAATGAAGCCTGGAGGTTGAGAAACATACACCTCTTCTTCAGTAGTACCATATAAAAAGGCACTTTTGACATCCACTTGGTAAGCAGTGAAGCCTATGAAAGAAGCATAGGCCAAGAATAGCCTAATTGCTTCAATTCTTGCAACTGGAGCAAAAACTTCTTCATAATCCACTCTTTCTTCTTGAGTATACCCTTGGGCCACCAATCTGGCTTTGTTTTTTTTATCACTATTCCCCTTTCATCTTTCTTATTTCTGAAAACCCATTTTGTTCCAATTGCCCTGTAACCTTTGGGCAAATCAACCAGTACCCAAACCTTCTGCAGTTTGAATTGAAGTAGCTCTTCTTGCATTGCTTCAACCCAGCTTGAATCATCTAAGGCTTTTGTAATGTTTTTGGGTTCTACTTGAGAGAGAAAGCATGAAAATAGGCATATGTGGGCAACTTCATGGTTCTTTTCATCATACATAGCTAGGACAAACCCATATTTGTCTGAAGATAAGACTTGGGTTCTTGTTTTAACACCAGAATCAATGCTGCCAATCACATTATCAATGGAGTGATCTTTGAGAATTCTTGTGTTGTGTGTTGTAGGAACATCATAGGAAATTGGAAGGTTTCCAATCCCTACATCTTCTGGTAAGGAATCATCTGATAGAACATTTAATGGTTCAGCAGGACCAATTTGTGAACTGGCAGTACCATCTGTTGAACTGGCAGTACCATCTTGTGAATTGGCAGTATCATTTTCATTTTCAGAATTTTGTTGATTCCTTTGATCTTGAGTTCCATGATCATCTTCAACACCTTCATTTGTAGTATTTGAGGGCTCTCCATGACTTGAAGATGAATCCAATCCTGTCCAAATTGGCATCAAGATGTAATCTTGATCCTCAGTTGTTTCATCATTGTCTTCAAAACTTGCATTATCATTAGTATTTGTACCTGTTACAGGCACATAATTCATAGATTCTGAAAGTTTATCAATGTCAAAACACCAATCTGGTCCAGTGCCTGCAACATTTGGTAGTTTCTCTTGGAACTCTATGTGTAGGTTTTCTTCCACTAGCCTAGTGCATTTATTATACACCCTATAGGCCTTACTTTGCAAAGAATACCCTATCATATAGCCTTCATCAGCTTTTCCTTCAAACTTTCCTAGATGATCTTTGGTATTGAGAATAGTGACATGACATCCAAAAGGTCTCATAAAACATAGAGATGGTGTTCTACCAAACAAAAGTTCATAAGGAGTTTTTCTATGAGGTTTAATCACAAGAACCCTATTCTGTACATAACAAGCAGTACCTACTGCTTCAGCCCAAAATGAAACAGGCAACTTAGAATCTACTAGCATTGTTCTAGCAGCCTTTATAAGTGTTCTATTTTTCCTTTCTGCTACTCCATTTTGCTGTGGGGTTCTAGCTACACTATATTCTCTTTTTATTCCTTTTTCTTTGCAAAATTCATCCATAACTCTATTCTTGAATTCTATCCCATTGTCACATCTAATTACTTTTACTTTCTTATCAATTTGGTTTTCTATCCCTGTAATGTAGGACTTAAGGATCTCACTTGTTTCATCCTTAGTTTTTAAAAAGAAAACCCAAGAGAATCTGCTGTAATCATCAGTAACTACAAGACAATATCTTTTACCATTTCAGCTATTCACAGAAGTAGCACCAAAGAGGTCCATGTGAAGCATGTATAAAGCTTGAGAAATTGAGTTATGGGTCTTGGGCTTACAAGAAGCTCTATGTTGTTTGCCTTTTAGACAATCAACACAGGTTTGGTCATTTTGAAAAATCTTTTTGGGTAAACCTCTAACCAAATCATATTTTGCAATTGTATTGATTGTTTTAAAGTTTACATGACCAAGTCTTCTATGCCAAAGCATAGATTCATCCAATGAGGCTTTTGCTACTAGACAGGTTAAACTCTCTTTAGGAACAATGTTCTTTAAATCAACAATGTACATATTGTTCTTTCTAGGGATTTTAAGAAGAATCTGACTTTCATCAGGGATTTTAAAATCAGGAGAAAGTACAATGCATTCAGTGTCAGTAAAAAGAACTTTGTTCTTTGTGTCACACATTTGTGAGACACTTAAGAGATTAAACTGTAGTTCTTTCACAAAGTACACATTTTCAAAATCTAATTTACTGGTTTTAATTGTACCTTTACCAGTAATCTTTCCTTTGATTCCTCCCCCAAAGGTAACATATCCTCCATCAAATGATTTGAAGCCTGTGAGGTAAGACATGTTGCCTGTCATGTGCCTTGAACATCCACTATCTACATATCTTTGATCTGCAATATCATTTGAATGTTCCTGCACATGTATACACATATTAGTTTCCTTGGGGTACCCAAGCCATGACTGACTTGGGTTTGCCTCGTGCATCAATGTAATCAAACCTTTTTAGGACTGTTGATGCACCATTTGGTTGGAGTGGTCTCCAAATCTAACATGCTGAGGACTTAACATCATTTTCATTTTTGACACATTTTGTGGTTTTTGGTCTGACAGTACCATTTTTGGCAGTACCATTTGGTCTAGCAGGACCTTTTGGTTTTGGTCTCCAGTCTTGTGTTTTATCCACAAAATTCCTTTCAATATGAATTTTCACAACTTTTGGTGTATGTTTGAAAGTATTACTTGCACCCTTAGTAGTGAATTTTGGGTAAACAGGCTCATTTGTTCTAACAGTATGATTGACTTTTGGTGTGTTAGATTTCACAGAACCTTTTCTGGGGTTTGTTTTACTTGTTTTAGACCTTGATGTACTCCCAGAAACCCAATTGTTACAATAAGCATGAGTATGATTAAAACTACCACAGTAATAGCATGCTTTATTGTACAAAACAAAGTTATCACCAAGTTGATGTGACTTAAGATTGTTCCAATTTCTCTGACTACCTCTAGGTTTGCTATTACATTTAGCAGAACATTCAACTGTTTTTAGAACAACTTTAGTCTTTGTTATACTCTCTACACTTTTAGGACTGATTGGTCCTACTTTGTTTCCTTTCTTAGAAACAATCTCTTTTCCATTCTCATCAGATGTACAACCTTCAATAGTTGTAACATCTGAGCTCTTATCAGTGAGCACCTTTTCTTTGGAGAGTGAAGTATCACTTGTACTCTCAAAAGGTTCACTATTTTCTACAGGTTTTACCTTTTCTAGTGGTTTATTTGTGAGTTCATGTAAACTTGATTCAGCAAGATCTAAACCTGGGGAACAAGGAATTCCTCTGTAAGGAGGTGGACATGTGTTGTATCTAATCCCAGATTTGATTTTCTTGTTCATTTGGTTCTCAACTATACTTTTAGTACATCCAGAAGCATTTTCTAATGTTGTAACAGTTAGTTGAATATTATCTTTTGCTTGTTTCACTTTAGCAAACTCAGTTCTTAACAGATTTATTTCAGCATCTTTAAGAAGTATGTCTCTATTAAGAATAGCTTTTGTGTCAGAAAAGATGAGTTCATTTTCTCTAAAGTGAATTATCTGCTTTTCAAGTTTGGACATACCACACTTATGATTAACTAGGTCTTGATGAGTTTTTCTTTCTTCTACTTTCAGTTCATCATAAAGTTTTCTTAAGATTTCTAATTCTTTAAAAACTTCACAAGTAGCAGAACATTTAGTAATTTGTACCTCAGGATTGGAGAGAGCCATTAAAGCTAATTCATTTGAGGATGACTCTTCTTCACCCATAAAGCTCCAATCAAAACCCAGCCCATCAATAGCTACCATAGCTTTTGTTTCAGTGATGTCCACTTCCTTGCTCTTGTTCTCATTGTTTCCCCTGTTCTTGTTCTCAAAACCTCTTCCCTTATCACCCTACTTCTTTGGTCTTCTACATTCTCTGGAGTAGTGACCCTTCATGTGGCAGTTGTAGCACTCCACTTTAGACTTGTCATACCCAGCAGGTTCATTGCCATTGATGACAATCTTCTTTCCAGTCCTCATCAAATATTTCTTAGCCCTCATGCTAAGAAGTGAAAGCTGCCATTTTATGTCCATTTCTTCAAGATCATCATCACTGATCTCTTGAAGATCTTTAAAGGTCAATGTGGAACCATTGTGTTGTGATGTTAGGAAAGCACAACCAATTGTTTCATCTAAAATGGTTTTGGTACTGCTGGAAGTGCTGGCAGTACCAAAATTTGTGTTGGCAGTACCTTCTTCTCCACCATCTTTTTCTTCATCAACTTTCTTGGAAGTACCATGAGATGACATAAATGCCATATTTCCTGAGCTTGAACTAGTAGACTTCTTTAGTTCATGCTCTACTATTTAGTAGACTTCTTTAGTTCATGCTCTACTATTTTGAAGTTGCTGTAAAGATCATTGAGACTCATGGAATCAATATCTGGTTTGTTTTTCCAGACAATGACATGCATGGCCCATTCAGAGGGTAGACTTCTAAGAAATTTGGAGTTTAAGTCTTCTTGAGATATTATCACTTCATGAACGGCTAACTGACTAGAAAGCTTTTGTAGTCTATTGAACATGCTGTCCAAAGACTCATTTGGTGTGGCTGAAAAGTTTTCAAACTGTTGTTTTAAAATTGTTTTCTGGGTTTTCTTGGTGGCATCATTACCACCAAATCTAGCCACAATAGCTTGAAAAAGGGTTTTAGCACACTTGTATTTGTTAAAGACTAGAAGCTGGTCATTTGGAATAAACATGAAAAGCATACTCCTGGCTTTAAGGTCATTTCTCTTTTGAATTCTTTCTTCAGCAGTTATTGGATTTACTTGCACAGTTGTGACAAGTGCATCATTTACTGTGGAGGTGGTGGTTACTGGTTTAAATGAGTTTCCTTCTTTAATGATCTCCCAAAGTGCATAGTCTTGCACTTGGAAGTATTGTTCAACCCTCAGTCTCCACATCTCAAACTCATTCTATTTGAGTAATGGAAGTTTTGCAGCCACATTGGTTTGAATGTTCTTAACATCCAATTTTGCTTTGTTCTTTTATGTCGTAAATATCAGCCTTGCTCTGATACCACTTGTGGAAGGATTCTCTATATTGATTTGTGCAAACACTTGGGATGTTAATCTCAGTAATGTGTTTAGGATATTTATGAATGAATGTGAGTTAGCACGCGGAATTTACTAAAACACACTAAAGGAACAAAGGTGATGAATAAGTAAATGAAAATGAACACAACATGAATAACACAAAATGATTCAATATTATTGATGAAATAATACGGGTGATCTAAACTATCACCAGGATTACAAGTGTAACCTTGAATCTTTGATACGTGAAAGGGTTTAAATATGGAAGTTATGCATGGGAAAGATGAGTGTAAGAGATATCTAAGAAGGTGTCTTAAGGGTTCCTTTAATAGTATAAGGAGCCCTTATTACAAGTGGTCAAGTTGCTTAATATAATATATTAGAGGTTTATCTTATCCTAATATTACACCTTTCAAGGTAAAACACTCCATTATATCTACTGAGACTTCTGTACTACTTCTACTTAACGTATAACTTTGTATAAAGACTAATAATACAACTAAATATCTCTAAATAAAATATAACAAATTGTCATGAAAACTGGCAGGACCTTCTTTAACTAGCAGTACCTTCTTACCCAGAAGGTACTGTTGGTATATCTTCAACATCAGCAAAACTGAAGAGGCAGGCTTAACTATCACTAGCAGGCTCTTCTGGCAGACTCTTTACTTTGTGCATTTTATTCCCAACACTGGGATTGGTCACAAACAAGCACAATCAGATGAGGACAAGGAAGAGAAGACCAAACCCTAGAATGAGTAGTGTAAATTGAAGTTATTGTAAGCCTAAGAGAGCAGGCAGTTAGTTTAGGTTTTAGTTTTCAATTCAAGTCTTTAATATTTTCCTTATGTTCCCCTGTATTCAATTTTCAAATTAATGCAATTTAAGTTTCTTCAAAAAGTTCCTTTTAATTTATTTCCCATTGCTTATTTACTGTTTGTTTTCGCTTATTCAATTAAGTCTTAGCTTAATATGTCATTTCCTCACAAGTTCTAGCTTCAAAAACCTCTTTGTTTAGTAAAAACTCAAACAGTCACCACTTAGGTAGTGTTTGGTACTGGCTCCTCTTTGGAGCTTGACTGAATTTTTACTTTCAAATACATTTGATTTAGCTTCACTTAAGTTGATTTAGTAGTTTTCGATTAAGTTTAA